>QMIH01003020.1:2715-14604 GCA_003987875.1 Clarias batrachus
AAAGTAGAAAATAAATCACTTTACAAAAACATTGAATTAGAATCCAGATGTTTAGAAGTAGGCATTCATTTAATAGGAACATCCAGAGGTCACCTTATGACTGTACAAAAAGCATCTTACTTATAAGTACAGACAAATATACAGTACTATTGTCAGTTTTACATGAGAGCCCGAATTGACCACATGAATTGTTTGATATACATTTGTAGACGGACAAAAGATTTCCATACATCATAGAAAGAAATATTGAACTCTGACCATCTGACAAAACAAGTGCACCATTAAATTATGAAAAACATCTTCGTTGTAGATAATATTYGATCTTATTATAATTGTAACTGCATTAATGATATTTTGCCTATACTGTATATCTAGAATATAGAAGTGGAGAAAATTCATAACTTCATAATGGCATCAGTAAAACAGAGTATCAGGATAAATTCAGTATGATGAATTGTATAATGGACTAGTATTTAACAAAGCAATACTGTAGCACCAAAGTGTTTTTTTTTATCCAAATACATTTTTTTTAATTCATAAAATAGATGCTGTTCTAGTGTACTGTAGAAAGACTCTATAGCACCTCAAGCAGTTCTTCTTCCTGCCGACTTCACTTTTTCAAATACATCCTTTTTCAACATCTCAAACTCTTTTGCAATGTGTGTGCAACCAAAAACATATAAATGCATACGCACAATGTCAGATCCAAGTCCAGGAGCTTCACATAATGTTCATATTAAACATTAATATAAATATGATCTCAGTGGTATTAAGTATTGAAGATGCTACTGATCTCATGACCAACACTATATAAGCAGAATAGACAGTAGATGGATGGATGGATGCATGAATGATGAGGGATGTTTCTACAGGGATGAGGGATGTTTCTATTTAGCCCACAGTACACTGTCCATAACGGTCTGTTCGGACTTTCCTCCATGCCTAGAAATGCAGACACATTGTATATACATGACATATTCTTGCACTGTTTATAAATTACATTTTTTACTTCCTCTTCTCTGGGTTAAAAACATCACATAAGATGATGTGTGAAGGCCAGCTCCGTGAAAAGCTTTATGAACTTCTCTTGACAACATGATAAACTGACAAAAGTGTCTTTGTATTTATACTATATGATGAACATGTATTGGCCACATGAATTGTTTGATGCACATTTGTGGTTATAYAAAGAACCAGACATTGACCCAYGTGTGAGAGAAATTCACGTCATTATTCTTCATAATTCATAATTYGTTATACATAAATGAAGGCTTCCCTTAAATTGTAACCAACAAGTTCATTGTGAATAGTGTTTGTTCTGTTTATCATTTTAATTGCTATAGTGCCTTGACACGTGGTGAGGTATGGAGAGACGCACCACAAGATGTTATAATATTATAATAGGGCTTTAGAGGGGGTGAATGAAATAAGAGGCAGTGAGAGTGCTTATGACASGCACGGGAAGACCTTCCTGTTTGGAGACGGCGTAGGATTATTAATTAAGGAACTTAAAAGGAAACAAAAGAAAGCTGAAAACACAACATAAACAGAGGGAGAACAGATGGGGCTCTGGAAACTAAAACAAAANATAATTAGTTTCATTATATAAGTTGTGTTTGAGTTATAGTTTTTGTCTTGCATTTGTTACATTAAGTTTAAAAGGTGGATGTCTCGTTTGTTCTATTCGTGTTTTAGTTTCGTTTTCTTATTAAAGTATATTTGTTTTATTTATTTCCCTGTTTCGTGTTTATATGTTTTATAATAAAAAGATATCGTTTTCCTTCACCAACTGGATCCTCTGCGTTTATGCCTCGCACAACCACGGACTGTGACAATTCTTAATTTAATTATTTCCTTATTCCTATGCTGTTAAATAGTTCTAACATTTCAAAGTCAAGATCCATAGTTTGAGAACTCCTGCATAGAGAAGCATGAAGAGGTCACTAAACATCTGTAAAACTGCACAGGACAACAACATGCCTAAATCAAATAGAGCTTTCCTACTTACTTGTAAGAACATGTATTTTGATCAGTCACTGCTGTAGTCACTGATGTAGGCCCTGCCATAGGCACTGCCATAGGTACTTCCATAGACACTGTTGTGGACACTGTTGTCAAAAAGTAAGAAAAAAACAGGGTCAAAACTGAAGGTTGTCAGCTTATTGAAAATATACTGAACCCCCAACCTTAATAACTTTTCAATTTTCATAGCGAAATACTCCAAGCCCCAAACTGGCAGCTCAGGTGTATATGTAATACCCTATGTACAAACAGTGAGTTTTTAAGATATATTTATGGATGTCAAAACATGTGTTGTATGTTATTCATTTTCATCAGTAAACAGCTCAGTCCTTCAGTTAGCTCTGTGTTGAGCTAAGGCTGTTGTACATTATTGGGTTTGGGTGAGAGTGTCATCTAATTTTCCATAGCTGGGAGTTGGGCCGAAATTGTAACCGATGACACAGCAGGATCGAATTGATTTAGATTGGAAGCAGAAATCATATGCATTCTCCAAGTTCAAGACAATTTTGAGTTAAGTAGCAAATGAATTTCAAGATAAATTCTAGATCATCTGCAGCCTCAGTCACACTCACTCCAGTCATGATGAAATGCTTTCAGAGGCTAGTCCTGCAACACATCAGTCCTGGACACCATATATTTGACTGCTGGACTTCTAGCACTTTCCGAGTATATTTGACTTAACAAGATGAATATAAACTGTTGAATGTTAGCTCAGCACTCTTCATGTTACTGTAATTTGACACTGGGGCCATTACTGTGTTGACACGCTCTCTTTGTCTTTTATTTATTTTTAGAACTATACTTATTTTTTTTACAGGTAAAATATTGTAATCTAGACATTTTGTGATCACACAGGATTTAAACATAGACTGTCTCATCAATATTATTTGGAAGGGAGGCAGGGCTGGACTATTCAGGTTAAACCAGAGGATGTTTCATTGGGTTTTATTTGCCACAAAAAATAAATAAGGACTGTTAAATAATTGGAAATTTATTTCTCTTGTTGTAAATCATACTCTCTAATTTGTATTTTTAATGAGTGTAGAGTAACATGTTATACATCCTGCTTTTTTGGTGCCTAAGTGTAGAAATCCCCCATACAGTACGTGTATTTGATAATACTGTACCTGGTGGATCAGTGACACTGACATGAAAAGAAGCCTGCAGATCCCCTGCCATGCAACAGTACCAGCCAGCATCACTCTTCTTCAGTCCTCTCATCTGCACACTGAATGTGGTTTTCTTATCATCGTTCGTTTGCACTGCTGATTTTAGTGGGAGTGTGATGCAGGACCCGTCTTTGAATCTGCACCACTTTGACTGTTTACTGTGATACGCAGCGCTGTAGAGACACTGAACTGTGACGCTGCCTCCTTCCCAGCCTGTCACTCTGCTCTCCTTCACAGACAGATCAGGAACTAACACAAATATAAAGTCAATTAATCTTTAACCACATAAGAAAATGGTAAAAAACAACAACATTAGTTTGTAACACAATACCTGATTTTACTGTGATATGAAGGTATTCTCCCGTATCAGGCCCTCCACCTATCTCTACAGCACACCAGTACCATCCAGTGTTTCCTGTTTGGAGGTTATTCATAGTCACAGTAAAGAATCTCTCAGCTCGGTGATCAGTCACTGTCACTCTCCCCTGAATTTGGCAGTTATAGAAGTATGTACCAGAGCACCAGAATTTCTTATACTGTATGTATTTCTTATCATAACCACATGGGATAGTGACAGATGTTCCAGTTTTAACATGAAAATGTCTATGTGCCTGACTGGCAACACCTGCACACAGAACAGAAAAAANTTTATTTCACAGGTAACCGCGTAAATGACAGTTATTGCACTCCCTTTGTTTCTTGCATTATTTCCATCACTTCTATCCAATCCAGACTTTTAATAGAAGTTTCTAAATTGCTCTCTGTCTCTGTGTCTTGCTTTTGGGTCCAACCTGTTTGCACCTCTTCTGACATAAAATTTACATGCTTTCCTCTTCTTCAAGGGTACTTTAGTTATTTGTTTGGGTTAATCTTTAGAATTTCTGTGTGTTTCATGAAGAAATTAAAAGCAGCTCAAGGTAAGTTTGTTTTTTACATTGAATAAAATGTAATGTTTTCTCGCATGCTAGTCCTCTAAGATGATCCTCTGTCTTTAGGACCTTAAATAGTTCCTCTTCAAGCTAATTTCAAAACTAGTCTAAAACCACAGCATGTCTTAATGTACTAACTGACAGATTAAAATGATTTTTCCAATAAGAACACTAAGTCTTAAATGGAATTAAACTTTACTACGTGGTTGTTCAAAGCTTTCCATATGGAACTTATACACAGAGGTGGGAAGTAACGAATGWCATTTACTCGCGTTACTGTAATTGAGGTGTTTTTTTGTGTACTTCTACTTTTTAAAGTAGTTTTAAAAATCTGTAATTTTACTTTTACTTAAGTATGTTTTGTTTGAAGTGCTGTAATTCTCTACATTTTAAATCATATTCACTACAGAGTAAAACAAATGAATTAAAATGCAAAAATAATACAAATATTCTGCTTTGTAAAAATGCTTCGTTGCGCYCGCGCGTGTGTATTGTGTCCTGGTCGCGCACCGCTCCAGACTCCATGCCAGGTTTTCTGACTGTCCCCACATGAGAGTGATGCCATCGACCAGCGTGACCATATACATGTATAAACAGGAGAGAGACGCGGGAAAGAGGAAAGAGATTGTGATTTTGGCGTTTTGTATATTTGGTTGTGTTTTCTGGTTTTGACTTTTTGCCTCCCAGTGACTTTGATTATTGCTTTATATCTGCTTTATATAGATTTATATCTGCTCATCTTTTTAGAACTACGCTAGAATGCCTCATCCCACCCCCGCTGTTAAAAAATAATAATTTAAAAAGGTAACTTGGTAATTTTTACACTGAGTAAATTTTTTTATGAGCCACTTTTTACTTTTACTTGAGTAGATTTTTATAATGGTAACTTTACTTGTACTTCAGTAAAATTTCACTGAAGTGACAGTACTTTTACTTGAATGGAAATTTGAGTATGCTTTCCACCTCTGCTTATACAACACAATTGTAAATACATTTGAGGTTTTCCTGGTTTACTCTAAAACGCATACACCCTCAGGGTAAAAGATTTGCAGCATTTACCCTGTTCATTCAAACAGTGCCCATGTAACATGTGGCAAAAGGACAATAAATAAAATCATTATGATAGCAGTGCAGTATGGCAGCTCGGTGGTTAACACAGTGGTCTGAATCTTGCCTCCATGCTTAATAGGTTTCAACTAAGTAATATGGTTTCCTCACATTGGCCATGTGCTGTAGGCTGTTTAGGGTTTCCAAATTGCCCATAGACTAATGTGTTCGTGTACCAAAATTATTTTTTACGGCATGTCCAGGTTACTTGTTTGTGCAAAATCTATAAGGTTTAGTTTATGCATTACAGCAAAACAGCTAACTTTTACAAGTTTTTTTTCAGGTTTACTTTAAAATCCACTGATCCTCTTGAATGATTTTTCATTCCTCATGTTGCAATATTTTACCCTGTTCATTTCAAAAGCACCCATGTAACAGATTCTTCTTCATTTTAGATGTTCTAACAGTTAAACTATAAAGTAGTCTTGGTTCTGTGATGTTTTGTTCATCTAGAAGGGTTGATGTAATTGTGAGGAGGACACCTACGGCAACACAATCAAATANAGTGTGATGCAGGACCCGTCTTTGAATCTGCACCACTTTGACTGTTTACTGTGATACGCAGCGCTGTAGAGACACTGAACTGTGACGCTGCCTCCTTCCCAGCCTGTCACTCTGCTCTCCTTCACAGACAGATCAGGAACTAACACAAATATAAAGTCAATTAATCTTTAACCACATAAGAAAATGGTAAAAAACAACAACATTAGTTTGTAACACAATACCTGATTTTACTGTGATATGAAGGTATTCTCCCGTATCAGGCCCTCCACCTATCTCTACAGCACACCAGTACCATCCAGTGTTTCCTGTTTGGAGGTTATTCATAGTCACAGTAAAGAATCTCTCAGCTCGGTGATCAGTCACTGTCACTCTCCCCTGAATTTGGCAGTTATAGAAGTATGTACCAGAGCACCAGAATTTCTTATACTGTATGTATTTCTTATCATAACCACATGGGATAGTGACAGATGTTCCAGTTTTAACATGAAAATGTCTATGTGCCTGACTGGCAACACCTGCACACAGAACAGAAAAAAAAAAAAAAACTATTATTCAGTGAAAATAAAATATTTGATACTTGATAATACATAACATTACTGATGGTTGATAAACTATTTCAATACTTTAAGGTTTTGATGCATTAAGGATTTACTCTGCACATGAATCTAAAATATTATAGAAAGTATGAGAAATGGACTTACAGCAAATGATGAGAATAAAAATGGAAAAGCTCATGTTAGATTTGTTCTGATGTGGTATAAAATGTGAGGTTTCTTTGCGTTCTGCTTCTCTGTGAAGTTGTTACTGTGTCTGTAGCGGCTCACGCAGTTCCTCTTCCTGCTAAGTTTACTGTGTAGTCTAAAACCACAGCCTGCCTTCATTTAGTGACTGACCAGTTAAACTAATCTAATTAATTAATCTAATGAAATATGTCATACACTATTTTCACAAGTTTTTATTGTCACGGTGTCTGATGAAAATATTATGTAAACTCATTTTGTTTCAGATTTGCTTATTTACGATATTACCAATTTTTTGTAAAAAAAAAATTTTTTGTTCTCAAATCTGTGGAAAAAATATGTAATTTAAAGTTAACTTTCTAAACCAACAAATTCATACTGTAACTTGCAAGTTTAAATTAATGAGCTGTCAAAGGTCTGGACACACCTTCTAACTTCTAACATCCAAACATGTAATAATCTCTTTGAACAGTTGATATTGAAATGTTTTTGCTAATTATGCTCTGTAAAGCCTTCATAACGCCTCTAATCTGAAATGCTGTTAATCAGTGATTTATTTTATGCTGGTAACTCTAAGTTAACTTCTCCTCTTCAGAAGTTTTGGTCCTGCTTTCCTAGGAGCCAATTTCATAATGGTTCTTGATGGGTTTTGCAAATGCACTTGAAAATAATGTTCTTTGTGTCTTAAAATAACTATTGACTGTTATTGTTGTCATTTTATCTATTTATATAATTCCATATGTGTTCTTTTAAAGGTTTTTTTTTTTTTTCAAATCACCAGTATTTTTCAAGAAAGTAGAAAACAAATCACTTTACAACAACATTGAATTACAGTTAGGATCCAGATGATTAGAAGTAGACATTCATTTAATAGGAACACCTGGAGGTCGCCTTGCACCTTCAGGTTTCGGGTTTCCCGGCCAGGCTCGATTCCCGTCTCTGTGTGCATGGAGTTTGCATGTTCTCCCCGTGCTTGGTGGGTTTCCTCCGGGTTCTCCGGTTTCCTCCCACAGTCCAAAGACATGTAGGTTAGGTTAATTGGCGTTCCTGAATTGGCCGTAGTGTGTGAATGAGTGTGTATGTGTGTGGTATGCGATGGATTGGCACCTTGTCCAGGGTGTACCTAAGTCTCCTGGGATAGGCTCCAGGCCCCCTGTGATATAAGTTCTGTCAACCTTAAGGTTTTTGACAGAATTTTCAAAAAGCCTGTCATTAAGCTGGACTTTACACCATACAATTTCTGGTGTTTTTTTTAATCCTTTATTGCTTCATTTAGTACTTCAAGCAGTTCCTCTTCCTCCTAACTTGACTTTTTCAAATGCATCCTTTTTCAACATCTCAAACTCTTTTTCTCAAATGCCAAAGAATGTTGCATATTGTACTATATGCCAGATCCAAGTCAAGAGCTTCAGATAATTTTCATAATATAAAGAAAACATATGACTCCAGTGGCATTAAGTATTTCAGATGCTACTGATCTCATGACCTACACAGTATAAGCAGGATGGATGGATGATGGATGGATGTTTCAACAGTATTTATCCCATTGTACACTATCATGTCTATGTTTCTTTGTTTTCTCCTGTCACAAGTCCATAACGGCCTGTTCAGACTTTCCTCCATGTTTAGCAATGCAGACACATTGTATATACATAATATTTTGCATATTCTTGCACCGTTTAAAAAATAAATTTCTTCTCTTCCTCTTCTCTGGGTTAAAACATCACATACGATGATGTGTGAAGGCCAGCTCTGTGAAAAGCTTTATGAACTTCTCTTGACAACATGATAAACTGACAAAAGTATCTTTGCTTGTATTTCTACTCGTACTGTATATGAGAAAATGTATTGGACACATGAATTGTTCGATGCACATTTGTGGTTATACAAACCACCAGACATTGACCGATGTGTGAGAGAAATTCCTGTCATTATACGTCAATGCAAGCCTCCCTTAAATAGTAACCAACATGTTCATTGTGAATAGTGTTTGTTCTGGTTATCAATTTAATTGCTATAGTGCCTTGTTATGTGGTGCGGTATGGAGAGCTCAGGGAACCTTTCATCTCAAACATTATGTCAAACATCAGCAATTTGGCAGGCTAACAGTAGAAGAGTAAGAATAATGCAAAGACCTAAATTCTTTTGAAAACAATTTATCTTTCCACAGGCCTTGAATTCATATGACATTTAGACACAGAGTTGGATGATGTCAACACACCCAGCAGCCTCTCTGATGAAGAACTTCTTTGGATCCATGGGGTCAAGAAAACCAGAAGCAGGAGAGCTGGAGAGGTACATTTCATGTCCATCCACTGGAGGTATGGATCTATTGTATACCTTTCCTCACATTAAGAAGTTGTCACTCAAAGTCAACACAGGACTTCYTGCATCTGCAGCCTGAGAAAGACTTTTTAGTCATGCAGGACTCCTGTTCACTGCTAAATGGTCACACCTTCAATGCAAGAACCCTGAGAGCCAACTACTTCTGAAGCTTAACCGTCACTTCCCTGTGAAGAACACATACACACACCTAAACAGTTTAGGTTAAAGTGAGACCTCTTGTTCTAATGCTAGTTTCTATGTCCTGAGCCTGCTGAGGGCAACTGAATATACAGTACAATATATCTTACACTGAAAATAGTTTACACTGTTCAAATATACATATGTCACCTACAGTAGATATTTATTTTAAAAACTTTATGTGTGAAAAAGTGAGATAAGAAAATATTTGTTTCTTCTTTATTAATTAGCTATTTTGTAAAGATTTATTTATAGTATTTTATTTGGAATTTATTTTCCTACATATAAGTAAATTGAGGTTGTTGCAACTCGAAATTAACATTATACAATATTTCATAGACTTTTAGCATGAACTATGTAGGGAACATAACACAAACTTTATGAGAATTAATAACATATGTAAATAAATAGTTTAGAAAAGTAAAATAATCTTCTTTGCCCTAAGAATGTAAATAATGTGATAGATAGATAGATAGATAGATAGATAGATAGATAGATAGATAGATAGATAGATAGATAGATAGATAGAGGGATTACCCCTTTACCCCTAGAGGGCGACATGCGCCCAGAGACTCCTTTTTGTTCCTGTTTTATTCTGAGTTTATTTGAACTCCATTTCCCAGAATGCACCTTGGTCAGGTGTTGGGAGCGCTCACTTGAACCGAGGTGGCTCAGTAGTTTCTAATCATAAATAGCCTGCCTAAGTTAAATTACTTGGTTTTGCATTTGGACTGTTTTCTTAAATCGCTGTTTTCATGATTTCCCCTGTTCCGGGTTTTGGTTTGTTCTTGGTCCAAGTCTGTTTGTTATTGTTTTCTGTTTGGATCATTAAAAGTCTTTAAATCAACTATCTTCAACTATGCCTAACATAGCTATGACTAACATAGATAGATAGATAGATAGATAGATAGATAGATAGATAGATAGATAGATAGATAGATAGATAGATAGATAGATAGATAGATAGATAGATAGATAGATAGATAGATAGATAGATAGATANAAAATAAATTTTTACTTACAGTGAAAATATGTTTTTACTATTTAATTGTAATAATAATAAATATAGAGGTGCTGAATATTTTATTAATTTAATTAAAAATAAGAAAAAACTCTCAAGACAAACTAAAAATTTAAAAGGTTGTCATGRAGGTAGCAGACAATCCTGAGAAACTTACAAGATTTACTTTATATTTTGACTTATTCCAGTTTAGAATATCAGCTAACCTCCTAGCAACACAATTGTATTCATTATGCAAATAAATTTTACTCAACATGTAAACGCTAATTGTCACAAAAAAGAACGAACAAAATACACACATGGGCTTGGGACAGACACACACACACAATCTCTAGAAGCATTTGCAGGCTCCTTTAACATAAACCTGACCTTATTAAGCATTTCAGACCCTTTAAGCATTTCAGCCCCTGTAGGACTGACAYGAAGGCTTATGCCCAATTTTGGCACCCTTGGCCAATGCCCCAACCACAGAGCGACTCTGCCCCTAGTTAAACTCTTAAAAATTGATTTAGTAATAGTACGCAATCCAAAATATGTAAACAATATTTTAACATAGCTCAAAATTATTTCAAATACAATCAAATGTTGCATTGTGGTAAAGTGCTCGCCCTATCATCTGATGATGTAACCTCTCACAGCCGGAGRTCTAGAGAGAGCTGATTGGCCGAGCTCTCTCAGAGGGGAGGGATGAGAGGTACATAGTGCTCTCACATTAATCACGGCTCTACAGCCAATCAGAGTCGTCTGTGAGCTCACGCAATATACAGCGGATAGAATGTAGTTACGGTGTGTGAGCGAGCAGATCGAAAAGATGCGGCCGGCTGGTTCGGAGGAAACACGTGATAGTCTTCGGCCCTCCCGATTGAACGGAATGTGGGAGCCCCCTAGTGATGGGGAGGAATTAGGGAGAAAATCGAGAAAAAAACAAAAAATTAAAAATTAAATGTTGCATTGTGGTGTAGACTGATCATCAGTCTACAGCATCTATAGAACTCTAGATGTGAAATTTGTAACAGAACCAGTAATAACATTACCAACAAACAATAAAACAACCACTACTCAAATAAATGATTACTTATTCATTTATAAGTTCTACCTCTTAATTTCATGGGTCACCCTTGAGAAGAGTTAGTTCATTTTAGTTGATTGGAACGGATAATTCAGTACTGGTGTGATATAATCTTCATTAATGCAACACTTACAGTAGCATACTTCCAATTAGTCTCATACAAAGAAAAAAAGAAGCTAAGCATAAATTGAATATTTGTGATTATTAGTAACAAGTAACAAGTACTTAATAAGTAACAATAAATCTAATCCTAAAGTTAAAATAAAAACTTCTGATACACACAGACTTCGCCACAATAAAAAAGTGATATATTCTTACATTAMCTCAATATAATTCCTTCTACACAGCTGTCATTATTTCCCTTTACACAGTATACGCGAGTCAGTTACAGTAAATACAACATCTGTATACAGTAGAACAATGCAATGCACTGAGGAATCTACACAACTTGATAAAATTAAATGTATGTATTGTATATTTCATTTTTGCATATATTGTACAAATGCAACGATCATAAACATGAAACATTTACATGTCTACTTATTATTAAAAGGATTTTTAATTTTTTTTTTTTTACTTTAGCAGATATCTTATGGTAGCTACATTAAATACAAGTTGTCCTTGTCCTGATCAGGTTTGTTCATAATGCTGATGAATATGAGACCCACAGTGTACTTCCAACCAAACATAACATCAGTCTCTACGGAGAGRATAAATATAATTTATTTAGGTTTGTAATTTTACCCTACTGTACATATATGAGCGGGTTGAATATGTTAGTCAATCAAACGCTTCTTAATGGCAA
>QMIH01003021.1:6313-21067 GCA_003987875.1 Clarias batrachus
CACACACACACACACACACACACACACATGCAGGCACACACATATCCTATCCCATTCCCACACTGCAATCCGATACCCGTTAAGCTCATCAGCTCTCAGATGAGAAGAGACACAGCGTATGTGTATTAGGTTTTGCTGTCCTAGTAATGCTCGTCTACAGGTTGGGTGTTCCACGGCTATAGGGTTACCTCCCGGTTTGACTTCCTCTTCTTTCATTTACGCTGCGTGTCACTTGTCACCYTTTACGAAAGGAGACCTCTGACATGATGGTAGTTGATTCTGGAAATGKTAGCAGCCTTGCTGAGTGAACAGCTGTCGACAGAGCGGTCTGTGGAGCAAAAAAGATGAAAACAGCCCTTATAAAAATGAGTCTGACACTGGGAGTCTTGGGATTTGAACCCATTACCCAAAGCAGAGACCCTTTACACATTGTACATGTACTGCATATTGGATATATATCGCACGAGGATAGTCGAGTATTACGTCGTAGATTTAGGTACTTTTTCTTTGGCACCTTAACCTTTTCATTTAATGTAACACTGATCAAGCGGTCACTCGGGGCACTGTAATGATTTCTTTTCCCTGTACTATGTTGCTGATCGGTGGGACGAAACTGCTTTTCTTATTTCCCTTGGTGCCAGGCTCTTTCTAAGGCATATAAAAAAATGACTTCATTTATGTGTACATGACAGCTTTGTAAAGTCCCATGGGAAGCCTTCATTGATACGTGGCATCAAAGAGGAATGTCATRTCACATGCTTCTTCCATATGTGGATCTGCTCTACGTTAAGGCCTGGGAAATTTCGGTAAATTAGCATGAGAGCGTTCAGGCCAGCCTTGCAAGATCTCACACCATGCGCTTTGCTCATAAAAACACACAGCTAGTGCTTATCCTTAGCACCTCATAGATCATGTAGCATGTACGTTGACTACAATTCAATTATTTAGGCTTTTCATTTCTTGTCAGTCTTACATGTGGTCACGTGATCTACAGTTAGCAAAGCAGTTATCAGTTTATTTTCTGTGCTATTTTTTGCATTCTTCTCCCTTCACATCTTCACAACAAACTCAGACAGAGTTTGTTAACATCGCCAGCCACACTGTATATCACCCCAAATATGTTTAACCCTAACTCTAGTCTATTATAAAGTTCATGCTTACAAACACCACCTAAACAGCTAGTTTAGCAGCAAGTTGAATGTACATCAAAGGGATTTTAACTTTGTTCCTTTGTGCATATGTATATGCAGTGTGTGTAGGTTTGAATTCTATAATTTCATCCTTTTGGAAGGAAATTTGTTATACTAAGAAAATGAAGAACAGATGCCCAGACAAACATACACACGCGCACATCACATTTTAACCCTGTGCCTGTCTATCAAAAAGAAGAAAACAAGCCACTTGAGTGGTAATAAACTGCAGTAAATGTGACCAGGCCTTGGTAAATCACCTCTCCAGACGAAAGAATGCAGAGCTGTAATGTCTCTGTTATCAGGAGCAGAGGATGTCTGGGATATAGTATCACATCCAGATACTCTTTAGTGCTTTTTCCTTAAATAGTCTATTTGCCAAGACAAATGAGGTTTTTCCTTGTTACTCCTCTATACTGACCAGTCAAGTTTTCAGAATCTGTAAATGAGGTTTCTTTTTCGACTAGCTTTCACAAGATGGATCATGTTTTATCAGCTAAAAGTTGGCTAGACCAAGAGTGCATTCACATTACAGACTTGTGCATCGAACCAAATTTTTTTGACCCCCAAGAACCAGTTTGTTGGATTAGTGTGTGAACATTTTGTAGCGCACCAACGACCCATACCCGGGTCGACTGCAAAGTCCAAAAAATAATCCCGACCATGGTTCATGTGTACGGTTCGCAWCATGTGTGAAAGATAGCTAATGTACCAAAACACAGAAATGGACTGCTATTAAGAGCATGACATCATCAACGCTGGCTGTCTCCTCTAAAATCTAAATATGTGCACATCACGTGCTGTTTTTACCCTCTGGAATGCACGGCCTTACCTGATAAATTAGGAATTCGTCGGGGAGGCGAGAGCGTCGTTCTTGACATTGTCAATAATATCAATAATAGTAGATAAAGGTCAGGTCTTTTTTAAAGTGTGTGGCGGCACAGTGGCTTAGTGATTAGCACCGTCGTCTAGCACCTCCAGGATCCCTCTTTGATTCCCACCTCGGGGTCTGTAGGCATAGAGTTTGCATGCTCTCCCCGTGCTTGGTGGGTTTCCTCCCAAAGACATGCTAATTGCTGTTCCCAAATTTGCCRTAGTTTGCCTGAATGGCACGTGAGTGGACCAAAAAAAAAAACAAAAAAAAACGTCTGTAGATACACAAGTGTTATCTTATACCACTTCAGCACTGTTATTTCAGCGGTACAATATTAACTAATACCAGTAAAAATATTTAGTTTAGCTTTTTTAATCAATATCTATTGGTTCAGGTGTTTGTTTACATTGAACAAGTAGCTTATTAGTTGTAGTTTTTTAAAAATTTGGCACATAACTGTTCATAACATCCCTTTTACAAAACATTATGATTTCACTTATGGTTCAGGTTAGGCATATAACTAAGTACTGTAAAAATGCTGTCCAGAAAAATGTGTGTCATTTTAAGACACGCCCACAGTTTGATGCATGCACAGTACACTGTCTTACTGTTACAAAACTTCCAGTTTGTAATCTGACGCAAAACTCTCTCATAACTCCACTTCTACGGTACTCAACATTTGGATTTCACTTTTGGCGCAGGTTTAACTTCAGGCAAATACATAAGGACTGGCAAAGTTTAATTACTTTCTGTCCAGTCAGTTTGTGCCAGTGGACGGACATACAGATGGATTTTTTTCTGAGGCTGATTTCGGGTCCTCCAATATATGAAACGTAAAGATATCATCGAAAGAGCGAGAACTGTCTGTACAGACAAAATCTTTCTTTTATTTATATAGATGACCAGAGGGAGAGTAGACAGAGGGACAATTGCATTCAGACATGGTGTGAAGCAATCATACCTAATGTGAAAATGGCCTCAGACTGGAGTTTTCACCAGATGGCTTAGATAAATGATAAATCTCATTTTTAAAACTAAAAATGAGTTAATGCTTGGACAATTTAGGAGCTAAATAACTGTATCTTTGGAATTAAAGAGGAGTTTCTAGCACTTGTGGAAAAAAATAAACTCAAATTATAGCTTTCAAAGCTTTGAGCGTTTGTCACTTTTGGCCTCCCATACTAGGCATCGTATCTGCGCGGTCGTGAAAACACCTACGTCCACGCGCAGCATGCAGTAGAAAAGGGGGCGGGTACAGAACCCCTTCTCCGGGCTCAGTGATTGGTCAGGAGGCGCTTATAAAAACGCCGGCGCTCGTGCCTTGTGCGCGAGTTCATCGTAGCGTGCGCTTGTGAGGGATTTTGCTGTGTCACTCTCTGCGGAATTTTTTTTTTTTAATCGGCTTTATTTTTTATCAGGTAATAAAGCAAAAATAACCAAATGAAGGAGAGAAGGTCGTGTCAGAAGTCGTCCTTTCAGCCAGGAATGGCCGCGAGTCAGAACCTGAAGTGTAAAATAGTGGTGGTGGGAGACGGTCAGTGTGGAAAGACTGCTTTACTTCACGTCTTTGCTAAAGACTGTTTCCCTGAAGTGAGTAACATTAACGTTCAGTAACGAGCATCTTTGTGTAGGCTAAATGTTTGTCTTAGTTGGTGTTTTTAAAAATAATAATAATATAAAATAATAATAATAATAATAATGTGTTTTCATGTGCAGAACTATGTGCCCACTGTGTTTGAGAATTACACAGCAAGTTTTGAGATTGACTCGCAGAGGATTGAGCTCAGTCTGTGGGACACCTCAGGTAAGTGTACCTCTCACACACATTGTCTGTAAAATGATACTTTTTCAGTTATATTTACCATGCACCTCACTCTTTAAAACATGAAAAGATCATTCCAGATGTTAAAAGAAAAGGCAGAATGATTGCGTGCCAATACTTGTAAACATCACCCTATTTGCATTACGCGAATGGTGCCAATACTTTAATCATTACCCTTTTTGTATTGCACAGGTGTCACTGTGGTTTTATTAAGGGGTGCCAATACTTTTAAACATCACCCTGTGTGTCACTGTACGTTCCTATTAATTAATATCAGTAGCACATATTAAATAGTTCTACACTTTTTTTATGTTAAAGATGCTAACTGTGAGACAAGCTTTATTAGCGTTATTATTTTAGTGGGTTAAAAATGTATGTTATCTGTTATCACTTCACTGCTTATTTATCATGGCGAATTTGGTTTGTCAAGGCATCTTGGTTTGAGGAAAAGTTGTAGGGGGGGTGGTGTTACCCTGATGACCTGATAACGTCTCCTCATCATGCCTGGACATGTCCGAGGTGAAGAATTCCTTGTGATGTGACGTGCGCTGACCCTTTGCGAGCATAGACCGTGAGGGACAACACTTGGAAATGTGGTGGTGGTCTTGATCCTGTTAAATCGTTAGAGACTCAAGACGTCTGCGGAGACTTTGTTCCATGACTTTTCAAGACTTCCATGAGGTCGTATCGTAGAATAGTTTCCAGTCTGTTTAACTTTTCTTCCAAAACAAGCCTGTTTAGACAAAAGCAGGAACGGCTGATCCTGCGCCCTCGCCCACCCACTGTCCTAACACACAATCCCACCACGCCCTTTCTTGTGTGAGTGCTGAGAAATGGTGCTGACACACTCATTAGCGAGTGAGTGTGGAGAGTGAAACCGCAGCACCATCACTTTGGAGACCTGAAAGAGCTCCGACGTCTCCTGAGGATCTCTTCAGCTCGCCTTTTTTTTTTTTTTTTTTGATTTATTTGTGGTAGCGACGAGCTACCTGGGAGGCGCCCGTCTGTGTGTCTAGGCTTTGGGGTACTGTGCTTGATCCCATGGTCTGTAAGCAATTACGTTGTTTCTTCGCTGGAGAAGGAAAGACTGGAATTTGGCATGAAGTGGTCTGTGGAATGTGTTCAGGATTGGAATTTGACTCCCAGTACAACTTTTGTTTAATCTGTCTGTCTAGGCAGTGTGTCTGTGTAGGCATCATGAGTGTGGTGTTAATACGGAAGAGTGAAAATGAGCCAAAGATGGAACAAGAACAAGAGACTGGTAGACGGGATGGGTGGCAGACGTACACTTGTGAATGTGTTGATGATCGAGAGTACCAAGTCTCATGATTACGCAATCGAAGCCGGATAAGAAAGTATGTTTAAATTTTAGTGAGTCAGTATTGGTGAAACAACAATGTGCAATAATTTCTTTTTCTTCTTTACACATCATTCGACTGTCTGCCTGTTGTGCCATTTCTTTCTTGAAGGCAAATCGATAACCTTGCGCTTCAATCTCGTATTATTGACCCTTAATTATAATAATTTTGTGTGAAGGGAAAAAAAACAAACTTTTAGAACATCCAGAATGGAGAATTCTGCCAGTTCTGTAATACAAGATGGGCTTGAATTAAGGATTTGTCATTGCCTCGCATATATTTACTTATAGTACATAATAATGAAGTGATTGAATTGCTTTGTTGGTACCATTTACTCCAGTTTAGACCGTGTACTGTAGATCAGGCTCAGCATGTCTTTGTTTCTTTGCAAGAAGAAAGGCTGCTTTATCTTTATCGATTTGGAAGTAACTCCTCACATTAGCATTCATGTTCTAGCTGGGCTGGTGCAAAATTTTACAATTCCTTACACCTTAATGGTGCATCCTTCATGTAGAACGTATGTTGAGGTGAAGGACTGAAATCAGCCTCCTTTGAATGCTCCCTGCAGGCGTAACACTCTAATCATTCCATCCCCCTGGGTTTCTTTTTTCTTTTTTTTTTTTCTTTTCTTCCAATAAGTCCTTTACTGATAAAGGGTGTCAACCTGTAGAGTCAAAAAGACCAGGGGCTAAACGTCCAGTCTTTTGAAGAGGGCCTATCCCCCAGCAGCACTAATCAATACACACATGCATCCTGCTGGCTCGCGTACTGAGCTGCCTTTTGCCTCCGTGTTATCTGAAAGCCAGATAATGAGCTCAAGCAGGCAGTATGGTCCTCATTAAGGCTTTAAACTCAGCCATTTGGTTCGAACTGGGCATGCTGCCTGACACGGGTTTTTTTTTTTTTAAATAATGGCTCAGTTTGGCTGTCTGCCTTTCATGAAATGTGTTGAAGTTTTTAAATGCCACTTTAAGGCTTTAAACTCAGCCATTTGGTTCGAACTGGGCATGCTGCCTGACATGTTTTTTTTTTTTTTTAAATAATGGCTCAGTTTGGCTGTCTGCCTTTCATGAAATGTGTTGAAGTTTTTAAATGCCACTTTAATTCACACTTTGATCAAGCTGGCAGCTTTCATGAGATCCTGCGTGTCCAGGTCCTACTTGTATGATGGACCTTGTTTTATTAAGGAAGGGAAGGATTGAGTGTCATGTTGCCTACAGAGGTGGAAGGTGATAAGACAGCTGGCCTGGCTCTCCAAAGTGTTCCTGCTTATGTCCCTGATGATGAAAGGTGTGAGATTAGCCATTTGCAGCTCCTTGCCACATAACACTTTTAAATTGCTGGATGTTTAGAGCTTTTTAGAGATCTTATTAAAAGTATAGGCAGGCCACACACACACACACACTCAAAAACCTAATCTAAGCAGACAGGACTTTTCCTGTTCCTCACATCTCTTAGCTCAGGAGTCTGATCCTGACCCTCGTGCCTTACATTCCTCAGACGAAAGGTTTGCTACAAAGCACCCATTGTGAAAACAAGCTTGGGGGAAACTCGGGAGTCACATGAACGATTATTTCCCGTCGAGAGGATTTGTACCCGGTTAGAGCGGAAATCGGATTGGAGCGACTCTTGCAGAAGCATGCCGTTTCCACAAAGTCTTTTCTCATCCTGACTTTGTTAGGCTATGAAGCTTTAAAGATGTTTAAAACCTTTTTAGAAGTAACAAAAAGGAATGAAGACGCATGTGTTCATGGTGTGGGTGTTCGGCACCCTGGTCAGCTCTAAATATACTCGTATAAACACACAAGGAGCAGCTGGACATTCCACAGAGCGAAGGGTTTCATGTGCCAGCAAGATGGATATATATGGTCGTGTATGTGTTTTAAGCAGAAGAACATGTCCGGAGGCTAGTTGTAACGTGAGGTAATGAGATGCTGTAAAGAATGTCAGGACTTAAGTGATTTCCTTCACACCAGCAAGTCTTTAGAATGCCATGTATTAATGCATATCGAACACAAACGGTGCACGACACATGCCCAAACTTGGACCTGCTCGCATTTATTATTGTACAGGAATTGGGAATATTAACTCGTACAAAGAGCGTCTGGGAATTTTTAAAGCTTGATAAATGCCGTTTCCTGACTCCTGTTTGTAGACACCGGGAGACTCTTAATCTGTCTCTGCCTGGGATTTACAGAGATTAGGAAGGTTTTGAGCATGTTTGGGGAAATATTTAAGAGGGATGGAGAGCTTGAAATTTTTGTTCCGTTCTGCTTGCCACATTGTCTACTCGCAAGCAAAAAAATTCAAATTAAAAAAATCTTTTGTGAAAGTAAGGCCTTTCTGACTGTAGGCTTCAAGATCCTGAAGGTCAAGGAGTACAAAAGGTGATCAGACCCGATATCCTGTGCCTGAGGCTGAGTCCAGGATAAAACGGCTTGCCTTTCAGACCCCTTATTGATCATACTCTGTGTGCCTGCTTCCCCCATCCCCCTGTCTCTCTCTCTCTCTGTGAGTGAACTCGCACTTGGGTTGAGAACAGACCTCCCATGTGTCACACCGGACACAACCATGAAATTCTCCAGATTCTTGGCTGAGCGCTGTACAATACGGTGCAGCCACTAAACCTCAAGGTTTTCAGAGTCGCTCTGTTATTTCAAGAAACGTCTTGTGTGTGTCGGTTAGCAAGAATGTGGTGTATTTGCAGAACCCGCGTTGGTTCTAATGCAACATTTTCCTTTTCCTTCTTAATGTCGTATACATTCCAATCCCAATCAGATACGAGTTCCTGAACGCGTTTGTGTACACATGTCTGTTAAGCTTTGTGTCCTGCATTTATGTGTTCCAGGCTCACCGTACTATGATAACGTCAGGCCGCTGTCGTACCCCGATTCGGACGCCGTCATCATCTGCTTTGACATCAGCCGCCCGGAGACGCTGGACAGTGTCCTTAAAAAGGTCTGCACCACTTTAGTTGAACAATAAACACTATATCCTGAATATACACCCATTTATTTAGTCATGAGACACCTCCAAGACAAATTTTAATGTATGGAATTGGTATTTTAAAAAAAATACGTATGAAGGCTCTTTTATCTGAGAGTTATCGGATGTTAAGAATCACTTCCCATCCTAAAGAGGAATCAAATCCCAGTAAAACACCTGGAGCTGGGATGTGGAAAACAGACACAATAACATGACCTTTCTCAAATAATCCAGTGCGATGTCTACATTTAACCCCTCACAGCTTTGGGAGAGAAACAGTAGAAGGTCAGATCTGTGTGAGRGGTACAACGAGTAAAAAAAACACGGGTGTAATTCACGCCAGGCGTAATAGACTCCCGTGTCCTGTTTGCGTTATTGTTCACATCGCAGCTAATGAATATTGAATTAACTTTCTGAGGCATTCCACTGCTCGGTCATGAGGGTTAATAACGATCACTCGATTCATCCCGAAGCTGTATTTGGTGTCTTCGTTACAAGAAGAAGAAACCGATCCCAGGTCTGAGTGAAATGGGACTTTCAGGCCGCTTTGAGCAAAACAGCAGTGCCAAAGGATCATGGGAAAGGCCGAAAGGAAAGGTGCTCATGTTCCTGAGGGAACAATCGGCCGTGTGTGTGTCCTAGTGAGCCGGATCCTGGCGACCGCACTGTAGATAAATGCTCCAGCATAGCATTATCGGAGATTAAACTCTCCGGTTTGGAAGCGTGCATGTGCGCGCACACTCGCATGCTTGTTCTGTGCCGTGTTGGAGAAAAGGAATGCGGATCACCTGCAAGACTGCGAAAGCAGAGAGAGATCACTCCTGAGATAGAACCAATGAGAGATTTAAGAGCTACTACCTAGTGAGGGAGAAGCTGGAAATGAAATGAGATTGTATACATGCCCTGGGGAAATGGTTTTAAGCTGGTCCTTACAGTCTCTAGAGGTCCCTTTTTATTTATTTCTTTTTAAATAGTTTCTCATGGTTTGCTCTGTTGTAGTGGAAAGGAGAGATCCAGGAGTTCTGTCCGAACACGAAGATGCTGCTAGTGGGCTGCAAATCGGACCTGAGAACAGACCTGAACACGTTAGTGGAGCTGTCCAATCACAGACAGATGCCAGTGTCGTATGATCAGGTGAGATACCAACACTGTGTTCAAGATTCACCCGCTTTCAAGTGTTCATGAGATTTGTGGCACAAGTGTGTCTTTCCAAGATGTAAAACGAAGCTTGGGTTTCTATCTGCAACCTTAATTACATGCTCACGTCACTTTGGCTCAAAATGGAAAGACTTTTGGAGGTAATTATGATGCTAGAACAGATATTGAGTAAAAAGCGGTGTGTGTGAAATGGGACATGTTGAGCTTTAATCAGTTTGGATGAAATGATCCTGAGTTGATCAGACATTCAGACATCAAAGATGTGAGAATGAATAAAGCTAAACCCGCCAGCAAATGTAATTCAAGTACATGTCTAAAATATAGAGATTGGATGGGGGTCATTTGGTTCTGTATTCATGTACTGCCATGCTGACTTAAAAAAAAAAAAAAAAAGTTGGGCTTGGATGTACAAAATACTAGTTTCATCTTATGGATGTTTTTCAGTTTTGTGTACTGCGCTTGAAAATTTACTGTGCCATGATAATTGTACCTTTTTTGTAAATTCACATAAACTATAGCTAATACTGAGTTAGATGTCTTAGGGGAAGAAATTGATCATCCCTGCTCCTTTCTCTGTCTCAGGGTTCAGCGATGGCTAAACAGATCTCAGCACCGTACATCGAGTGCTCGGCGTTGCAGTCTGAGAACAGCGTGCGGGACATCTTCCACGTAGCGACGCTCGCCTGTGTCAACAAGAACAACAAAACCGTCAAACGCAACAAAACCGCACGCTCGACCAAGCGCATCTCGCACATGCCCGGCAGGCCTGACCTGGCTGCTGTCGCAACGGACTTCCGCAAGGACAAAGCCAAGAGCTGCACTGTCATGTGATCTTATCTAGAGAGAGGCATTCTGGGTCGTGCGGGTGAAGAACTAGTGGGAGACTGAGGGAGATGGCTGGGGGAAAACAAAGGAATGGTATAAGTGTGAAAGGGGAACAGCTAAGGAGAGACTCGTTCCCCGCCTGGTTTGCAATGCTGTACGCAAAGTTTCACTTCCTGTAATCTGACAGCAAGTGGAAACTGTCCTTATGCCATGCTTTGCCCCTTTAACCATGTCCCCTACCCCCCTTAGAGGAAGTGCACTAACAAGAGGCCGCACTTCCGTATCCTGAGAAAAACATACACTTCCTGATGGGAAGCGAAACGGGAACTTGTGGCTTCAGCTAAATCTACCAAGAGGAATCCTGTTTTGGAGTTTTTGAACTGTCATATCTGAGACATGTCTTACATTTAACATTATCTTGCTAATAAAAATGTAAGGTCGAGGCAAACACACAGATTTGAAAGAGAGAAAAGGAACAAGCGAAACATGTTCTTTACTCCTTACTGAAACTAACATGGAGCAGAAGAGGGAGAGAGATCTGTTCATCACTGTGCTTATGATTGACTTCTCTTTTTTTTTTTGCATGGCTGCTTATCCAGATGTTCACTCTCTACAGCTGAGCTCAGCTAAAATTTCTTGAACACACATGGTCACCATGGATACACCACGTCGACAACCCATTTCAAAAGCAACTCACATTTCCTGAGGTTTTTTTTTCCCTCTATAAATATAGAAATAGTCACTTTCWAACTCTGGCAAATCATCACCGCACAGATCGGGTCCGGATAGAAGGGTTTGTTTGGGCTATTTTTTTAAACGAAGTGAAAAAAGAGCTTAATCTGCATTTTGGACTGAGTCTTGGATAGATGAATGGATAGATATGCATATTTGGTATTGTTTTTGTTGAAGACCAGAGTCATTGTTTTAATATATCGTATAACCGACTGGCACCATGTTCTAACCAGCAAGTGACAGACAGGCGGACATTCTCTTCGTAAGAAAGTTCATGTCTCAGCTCAACTCGATCATCTTTCAGTGAGATTGCATGATGAAGCCAAATCAGTCAAGGTCAGTCTGACCGCGCAGGATGTCTGTTGCACCTCACTATACCCCACATTCCGGAAGCGGTGGCTCAAACGGTTAAGGCTCCGGGTTACTGATGAGAAGGTTGGGGTTCAAGCTGCCACTGTTTGCCCCTTGAGCAAGACTTTTATCCTTGTCTGCTTTTGAGGCGCTGTATCCTGTCTGACCCTGCGCTCTGACCCCAGCTTCCTAAATGGGATGTGTGAAAAAATCATTACATTGTGCAGAGACATGTGAAAGAAAAGAAAAATCTTCATTCCTAATCTCTACAACTTGAGTTCATATTGCGGTTCACTTTCAGTTATTTATTTATTTTATTAATAAGAACAGCATGAGCATTATACCACAGCTGAGTTGTATTCTTGATGTTCTACTCCAGATGTGGTGAGGAGGATGTACAATGCAACAGGAAGTGTTTCAAATGAGCGGAATTTGCGTGTTTTGGATTTCTCAGTAACATGACAAGCTGCTTTTTTTTTTTTTCTTTTCTTCCTTTGTTTTTCTTTAGTAGATTTTATGGTGAAGCAACAACCATATAACAAGCGTTCTGCAGTTAAATGTTAACTATAATCTGAGTAAAGTATTGTTCCTGTTGTATAGCGTGCATGCAGATAGTAACCAGTTGTTGCCATTCGTCCACACTGATGATGAAAGTATGTCTAGGATTTGAGATTGAACTTCGGTGTTGGTTATGAGCCACACAAGAGTGTGTATGCAGCAAGAATTGTTCATCAGGCTTGTCTGCAGCCTTCTTATTAGCCATTGGGGAGGGAGGGGGAGAGAGAGAGAGAGAGAGAGAGAAAAACCTCCTAACTTTCTCAATCTTAAGACTTGCATTTAATTACAATATCAGAACAGATAAAACATCCAGAGCATTAAAACATAAGGGAAAAACTCGTTAAAAATACATCAGTTAGAACAATGTTCTGGGAACATCAGTACATGCAAAACCGTCTCCAGCGTTGATGGCTTTATAAGATACATAATGGGGGGTGGGGGGGGGCGGATGCAGCTGGTACAGAAGACGAATCGCCAGAACTGGATGAAGGCCAAGCTGTGACGTCATGCGCGTCCACTCCTTCAGGAAGGGCTGTTATTGGAAAGTGACCGACTTAAGGGTGGAATTGTAGCTCTGCTTTGCGTCAGGATGCATCACTCCATCCGGTCAATGATCGCTTTCCTACAACCGCACACACCCCGATGTGTTTTAATTCCGCATCTCGTAACACCAGGTTACAAGCTGTTCGTGTGTCTTTTTGGGCAGCTTAGTAGGAAGTGTTACTTGCTGGTTAAACATGGCTTTACTTAACAACTGACTCATGACTAACAGCTGTTCTGGTGAATGACACTGTATATTCATGCCCTTTTCACCAGCAGCATAAGGAGTTTAGTTATGACTGGTTTCCAGTCGAATGTTTAGAATGTCATGGTTTTTGTCTGTCTAGAGTGTGGAGCCTTAAGTCTTAAGTGTGAGTTTATTTGTAAATGGTTGGTTGGTATTCGACTATGCAGATCACTGATTAGAAGTGATGGAGGGGTGTGTGTAAGGTCAATGTTTAGCGCTGCAGAAAAGCTATGTTCACATTACAAGCCTCTATGTTCAATTCTGATTTTATTTGATTATTTTATCGGATTTGCATGATTCTACTGCACAAGCGTCACAATACATCGAGGAGTCTTTTCTCGTGCCATCTGGGTTAAAATGCAATTTTAGCCTGCAGTTTGCTCTGCAGGACAGTTTTAGTTGGCTGTATTATCTTTCGAATCACATGACCATGTATTGGAGAGAGATGTATATTGATCTGAAAGACATCAGACTTGTATGTTCAATCAGGGCCCTAAAAAATCAGTTTGGTCACTTCAGGCTAATAATGTGAACATGGCCAAAGAGAGACGAAGTGCGCCCAACAATTAAAGAATTTCTTTTTGCTATTTTTTATCTTATTTTAAAGGTCAGTGCATATGTTGCACATCAGTAGTTGCACTTTGAGTTTCATGTTTTATTAATAAAAAAAACTTTTATGCATTTCTCGTCTTTAACTTAAGACCTTTTTAGGCTGTTTGTCTATTCACATAGGCAGTATTAACGTTTCATCTTTTGTATTAGTGTTCCACTGTGTAGTTGCTCTGAGATTACGCAGACTTGTTTTTTGTTCTTTAAATCCTCCACTGTTCTGTTGATGTATTGTACATTAATATTTATTGAATTACTTTTTTTTTTGTCTAATGATAATGTAATGGAAAATTCAATTAAAAGCGTTTTCTATAAAATGTTGCCTCGCTTTATTTGCTTTGTTTTTGCCACTGGTTAAGAAGCACAAGCACTGGGGAAGGCTCGTGTGGTGTCAAGTGACTGTGGAAAGACAAAGCCAGACATGTAAACATATGACCGAGTGTGTGAGTAATAACACATGGTAACCGTGTTAGTCACTTTGAATGTGGGGGTGGGGGGCACAACCAGATTAACATGATGTCATGAAAAATATGAAAAGCTTCCAGTTTAAAATGGTCACTGGTAATAAAAAACCCAAGAAGAAACCATGAGAAGAACTGGAGTGACATCAGCCAGTGCGATTATTCATCGTTTCTTGTTGTCTTTACAGCTCTTCATTGCTTGAGACTTGTGTTCTTAGCGATCGGCGAGAAAGAACATCCAAAGTCGTCTTAAATATTTTCATTGCAAATGTATTAAACAAAACGTCAGTGGTGATTTTTCTCACCACTGAGACTCTAGTCGAGTAAACTATGAACTTAATGAGAGCAATATGTCTTCAGGAAATGGATCAAATCCATTATTTACTAAGTATTAAATGGTGTAGAAATAAAAGTGTGTCTAATGAAAATAAATTTGGCGCTCTAGAAAGATTTGTTGTATAAATTACGCGAACTTAATGGGCTGTGATGTGGCCTGGGCACGTAACTTTGAAGATCGGCTAAAGGGTGGGTGATTTAACCTCATACATCTCTCTCTCACACACACACACAGAGCTTTAACACCTGTTGGGTGCAAAGGAAATGAAATCATGGCTATACAGCTGAACACACACAGACACAAATAGACCAGAGGATGTAACTGAATTACTGTTTAGCTGAGAGATGTTTCTCACAGTGTGTGATGTCATGTGCTTTCTGAACTTGGGATCAATGAGTCCTGAACAGATAATACAGGCTTATTCTTCACTGAGATGTCAGCTTGACTGAACTAACCTCGTAATTCAAGGCGCAATGACATTAAAAAACAGTCTACCGCAGCTGAGCTTCATTCCGATCCTTACAGTCTGACGCGCGGTATGCTAGCATGCTAGCTGGCTGGGCTCTGAACCAAGACAGCTGATTCGGAAGAGTTTTATTTTGTATTTGTATTTTGTATATATATATACATACAGGGTGTAGGGTTACAGTTACTTCATTATCTGCACTGTAACCCTAGTTTTGGCCCACCCTGTATATATATATATA
>QMIH01003023.1:0-20023 GCA_003987875.1 Clarias batrachus
ATGGCGGAAGTTAATGAGCACCTCTGTGGTTTCTGGTACGCCGTGATCGGGCCAGGCCGTAAAATGGAACTGACGAACATTCCGCGTCTCCGCTGTTTTTACCTATGAAAACAATCAACTTTAGATCTTAGCTGGTAATTAGCATGTACTGATCCCCCTGACAGTAAAAGGCTCATCAACAGGACTTGGAAAAGTGGCATGTGTGGATACTGACAAGCAAAGATGTACATGTACTTTGCTGTCTCTTTTCACCGGATTTTACAAACTACGGTGTCTTTCCCATATTCCTGTAACTGTTTGCAGAACTATCCCAAACTGAAATTACTGACGGTTCTTGTCATTTAACGGATGATGTCGCATGCTCTGATTGCTGATTGCTTACTGTACCTCCAATTCAAACAATACCAAATTCATGCAGAACTGTCAAATACTGTGTAAGTGATGTTAAGATTTATCTATCAATTGTTACAAGTTACAATTTAGTATGAATGCTCATGAACTGCTATTATACTGGTATTATACTTCTATAATATATAAATACATAACTACATACTGTACAAATAGAGAGAGAGACAGAGAAAGAGAGAGAGAGAGAGAGAGAGAGAGAGAGAGTTCACTTGTCATTTTTGTTGCTTCTGAAATTAATGTCAAGGTATGCAGTCTGGAATTTATTTTGGTGTGCAGGATTAAATATAAAAATGAGAAACCACAAATGATCTGCAGTAGTGTTATTGTTTATGCAGAGGATCTACTGTATGTGCAAAACAGCCTGTAGTTTCTCATTAGCATCAGAAATGTTCTTGTGTGCACCGTAAACTTTCTTGTGTTCAGATGATTAATGTACTTTTTTTTTCACACATTAGCCCCCTCTAGATGCTCCAACCTGTGAATACAGAAACTACAGTATGAAGCTGCTGTGTGAGCACCTCTGTAAATGTCACTATGCACAATCTATATATTAGACTGTACAATTATTAGTAGTTGGATTTAGCCATGAATTTAGTGGAATCTAGAGAATGCATACTTTTTAGTGGTTTAGAGCTATTTAATAGTTAAGTTGGATACAGCCATTTTATCCATAGATTTAGTATCTAATATAAAGTATACTATATTGTAGTTAGTGTTGATGACTGGATTTGCTCCACTCCGTTCCCACTCTCTGCGGGGAAAAAAAAAAACATTTTGTCAGTAATGAACGTTATGGGTAATGGTCGAATGCCCCTCGTATAGTCAACATCCGTGCTCATGTGTACTGTTTATTATTAACATGGTTATAGTGTCATTAGAGAAGTTCCTTATTAAAGAAATTTCCAGACAGAGCCGTGTTTCTGTTAGTGTGTGTGTGTTTTTATGTGTGTGCACGTGTGGTTATGTGAAAGTTGTCCTACGCATTACCTCCCTCTCCCCTCCTCTTCTCTCCTCTCGTATTCCCACTACACAGAGGCATTTTTCAAACATAACCAGTGCAGGTTATTATTTTTTTAAATTTTATTTATATTTAGTATTAATTCTAAATAATTATATAAAAATATATTTTTATGTTGTGGAACAAATCATCTGAGTTTCTTATGGGGGAAATTTGCTTTGATATACAAATGTTTTTATATACAAGCACGCTTCCGGAACTAATTATCCTATCGCAATCCAAGGTTCCACTGTACATTATTTTATGCATCGTATAACTGTATGAATCGGCAGGTCTTCAGGTGGTTCTCATGGCACAAAGTGGAAATACAAGCTTTTCATTATCAATCTTTGTAAAATGAACAACAACAACAAAAAACAGGAACAGAAACACAGATCTAACAAAGGAGAATGGTCTCACATTCTTAATGGTGAAGTCCCTTATAGTCCAGTCTTCCAATTCAATTTCTGATGTTGTTGTCAAAAGGATATTGTTGTATAGCTTGGATTCTGGTGGCCAGTATTTCTCACATTTAACCTGAAAAAGAACATGAATTGTAAAACAAAAATTGTATGTTCTATTAATTTCTTTAATTATTTCTTGTGTCATGTTTCATATTAGCTTCCTGCTGTAGAGGAAGGAATAAAACAAATAACGATTCATTAAACAACTTTAACTAGAAGCCATGGTCAAATATAACCCTTGAAATGACTGAAAGTCCCTCACACCAAATCCAGCAGATTTTTCGTTATTCACTGAAACATTGACCTCCTCTGCAATTATACAGTAGAATTTTTAAACAAATATAAAAAAATATATATTACATATTACATATTGTGCAATATTAAATTTAAAAGTGGATTTAAATCATATTCAGTAGTTCCATCTTTAAATCATCCTTATAGTCAAGCACAACACTCACACGTCCTTGCTCATAGCACTTGGTCAGCATGACTATGGTATGGGCGTGCTTTTCCCAAATCATTCTCCAGAACTCATTCACAGTAGCTGGTAGTGGGCCCTGAGCTGCTATGTACTCCTTCTTAGAGTTGTAACCCTGAAAAGACAAATTTCATGTATAAATTCTATAAATGCAATACAGATAGTTATATAGATAAGACAAATGGGTAGGTTTGATAACGATTGATCGTTACAAACTGTATATTATCAATGCAAATACAATCAAATAAAATTTATTTATTTATTTATTGTTCATTCCCTTTGTACTGTCAGGGATAACCCCTAGAGGGCGCCAAAGCGCCCTGTGAATTTGTGTGTAGTTTTGTTTATTTTCACTTCATTTCCCATTACGCACCTCGGTCAGGTGACGTGGGGCGCTCACCTGAATCGAGTTGATTATTAGTTTCTTTATAAATAAGTTGTTTTGAGTTTAGTTATTCGTCTTGCATCTGTTGATTTTCACCATGAGTTATGTCCGTTCAGTGTGCTTCGTGTTTTGGTTTTTTGGTTTTATTATTAAAGTATATTTGTTTGTTTAAGTTCCCTGTTTTGTGTTTAAATAAAATATCGTTTCCTTTAAAACCTGGAACTCTGCATTTATGCCTCGCACCCAGAAACGTGACAGAATGCAAGACCTAACCAGAGGCATAGCAGAGGAGCCCTTCCCCCGGGAGATTATTTTGGGGGGGGGGCAACGATGTATGCGTTGTGGGGAGCCGGTGCGGAAGGTAGACGGAGAACCAAGGGGCGTATCAGCAAAGGAACGGAGTGTGAGGGGGACGTGCAGCAGGGAGCAGCCTCCCAGCATGATTGGAGCAGCTTTCAGCGATGCGCTAAGAAAAACGAAGAACGCATTCGTGACCTGCGGGAGCAGGTGGCCACGCTCCAAGGGCTGCTAGCACAGCTGCACCGCGCCGCCGAGCACAGCGAGCTGCTGCCGCTGCACCGCGGCGAAGAGGAGGGCGAGCTGCCGACGCTGCACTGTGCCTTTGAGGACGGCGAGCTTCCGTCGCTGCACTGTGCCTTCAAGCACGGCGAGCTGCTGCCGCTAAATCGCGCCGCCGAGCACGGCGAGCTGCCAACGCTGCACAGTGCCTTTGTGGACGATGAGCTGCCGCCGCTGCACGGCGCCTTCGAGGATCGCGAGCTTCCTCTTCCTCAGCCGCCGCCTTCATGCGCCGCCGAGGATCGCGAGCTTCCTCTTCCTCAGCCGCCGCCTTCATGCGCCGCCGAGGATGACGAGCTTCCTCTTCCTCCGCCGTCATACGCCGCCGAGGATGACGAGCCGCCTCTTCCTCCGCCGCCGCCTTCATGCGACGCCGAGGTTCGCGAGCCGCTTCTTCCTCAACCGCCGACATCATGCGCCGCTGAGGATGACGAGCTTCTTCCTCTTCATCCGCCGCCGCCTTCATGCGCCGCCGAGGATAGCAAGCTTCCTTTTCCTCCGCCGCCACCTTCATGCGCCGCCGAGGACGTCGAGCTTCCTCTTCCTCCGCCGCCCTGCGTCAATGAGAACGGCGAGCCTCTTCTGCCTCCGCCGCCCTGCGTCACCGAGGACGGCGAGCAGCCACTGCCTTCGCCGCCCTACTTCAACGAGGACGGCGAGCTTTCTCCGTCTCCGCCGCCCTGCTTCAACGAGGGCATCAAGCCACCTGGCCCACAGGACATAGGTGCCAGCCTCTGGGTGAGAGAGGCGGACATTGGACCCTGGGGGGGATGCCCTGGACCTSCTGTGGCGCCCCGGAGTTGCGCCCTTTGAGGGGGGGTTATGTCAGGGATAACCCCTAGAGGGCGCCAAAGCGCCCTGTGATTTTGTGTGTAGTTTTGTTTATTTTCACTTCATTTCCCATTACGCACCTCAGTCAGGTGACGTGGGGCGCTCACCTGAATCGAGTTGATTATTAGTTTCTTTATAAATAGGTTGTTTTGAGTTTAGTTATTCGTCTTGTATCTGTGGATTTTCACCATGAGTTATGTCCGTTCAGTGTGGTTCGTGTTTTGTTTTTTTGGTTTTATTATTAAAGTATATTTGTTTAAGTTCCCTGTTTTGTGTTTAAATAAAATATCGTTTCCTTTAAAACCTGGACCTCTGCATTTATGCCTCGCACCCAGAAACGTGACATGTACTCACTGAAAAGCATACAGTTATCAAACCAACATAATCAACTTTACCTATAATGACCTAAACACGAAATAATTGTCAACTCACCGCAATATAGTTTGCGTTTATGTAGTCATCACATGGGTTGCCTTGTACTGACAATTTAACTCTTGAAGAATCATCTGAAAATAACAGAGTTCAAATCATCTTTGTTTTAAGACACAGTCACACACTTGTAAAATGCACACTTAATCGAAAAATCAGATCAGCTCAAACAGATAAAGGGTTTTAACACAAGGGTTTTAACATAACTTGTACCTACTGTTCTTGCAACCTTAGACATTCACTACACCTACTAGAGCTGCCAGCAGAATTGGCAATAAAAGTAATAATTTACAGGGTATTAAGTGTCTGTGCTTACAAGGTAGTACATTATTATAGCGATTCTTCCCCTTGTTCTCGATGGCAAGGGAACTATTCTTCGTCTGAGCAGTTCCAACAACTTTAAGATCCTACAACAGTGAAGAAGGTTACAAAAGTTTTGAGCTATTTCATTTTAATTAAAAATATATATATTTATAGCATTTTCCACACCTCATACTGTTCAGCAAAGCCACAATTGGAATCCAACTGCTGCTTTTTGAAATATGTCTCAAATTCCTCGACCCTCACAGGAATGCTACTACAAATTTTACAAATAAAGAAAAAATGGAAATAATTAGACCAATAGCACTGATAGATGTGAACTGATTTATAAATGCTGTGATAAACTTCTGTTGAAGTACTATTACTTACATTTTACTTCTGTGTAAAAAAAAGAGATACGAAATGGTAGATTGATTATTCTGAGAATTCCTTTAGATGATGTTAAGAGAAAAAAAGTATATATATATAAAACAACAAAAAGTTACCTTAAGTTGGTGACAGGAATATCTGTATATTGCTTTGATATTCGCCTAAGAAAGAAACCAAAAAGCCAGTGAGTCTAACAAAAAAATGGAAAAGTGTACAAATGACTACTGCTGTCAAGATCAGTTGGTGATGTTAAATGTCCTGACTGCTTTAAGGAAAAAGCAACCACAGTGTCCTGAAAGAATTAAAATTATTCAGTATTTTTTTCCCAATGGTGTTAACAATAAAATCTTATTCCAAATGTTAATGCACAAATATGGTGCACAAAACAAGGAAAATAATATACAAGATACAGTGGATTGTCTCATGGGATGACTTTTCCCATGAATTTTAAAACAAAAAGGTGTTGGTAATACTCAAATAATTCTTTGTAAACTTAATTTTTATTAAATTATGTTCTATAAATGGAAAAAAATGGGATCATAATAACACAAGCAACTTTTTCAGAATGTGTGTGCGGTTCTACCTAATAAATTAACATGATTCTCACCTCTTCTGTACGACGAGGACAATGACAGCGATGATCAAAAGAACAATGATAGGCAACAGCACCCCCAAAACAATGGCAACCGTGTTTGCTGTAAAGAGTTGGAATAGGAGGTGAGCGACTTAAAAATAAAGAGACAGGAAACATAAATATGTGACATGGATATTATAAATGTGTAAACCCTGCCTGTGTGACAGGGTTATGATCGATCTTGGGTCTAACAGTTGCATGATGTTATTTATCATGCCCACATAATGGTCATCAAAACCATGACCTCATAAATGGACATTTGATTTTAATAACAAACTTGTAATGATTGACAAACTTGGTTAGGCTTTCCTGTGTAATAAACAGTGGTGAATCTCTTGGTGAATGCCATTTGTCTAGTTCTATAAAACACTAAAGTAGCATCAACATTTGTAATGCTTTGCATTGGTACAACTATGTATTGTATCATTCATTTTTTTAAAATTATGAAACATAACATAATATACACTAAAACACTCACATATTTTCACCATTTGTGTGGGAACCAAAACTATTTTTATGATCATACAGTTACAATGTTCTTTCATAAATCTGGATATTATTAGTGGTATAAGATAAAAATTGTAAGTTGACTTACATTGTGGGTCCAATGGTTTTGCAGTTGTGCTAGAAAGGGGCGTTATAGAGAAGATCGATTTTTCTGTGTTCACAAGTTTGTTGTTGATGTCCAAAAAGGTGAAAAAAACCATGGCTACCCTGCAAAGAAGAAACAGAATTAGCTCAAGTAAATAATGTGATAGACTATTTAATAAAACTTTTAGTAAACGTAATAAAACTTCTACTTGTCTTTTTACAGTATACTCATTTATCTTCCAAATTTCATGCTGGCTTACCTGTATTGCTGATTAGCCAGAGGCCCGTTTTCATAACTTGTATTATTGACTACATCTGAGACGTTGTTACTTCCAAGTTCAATTGTAATCATGTTGTCCGTGCTTCTGGTACCACTATTTCCAATTGATTTTAAAACTGTGAGATAGGTTGTTGTTTTTCCTTGACTCCAGTCAATATAGGTCTTCGTTAGGAAATAACTGGAGATGTTACCTGAAGCTACATTCAAAACAACAAATATTATAACAAATATTTAGTCTATCATTCTTCTAATATTAAGCTCAGTAAAAAATGGAAAAAAGGAAAAAGGTCCTACTCTGAGTGTCAGTTGACAGCAGAACACCATACGCTTGAATTGGTCCATTAGCACTATTCAGAAGACTCTCACTGAATTGCAGAGTTATTACACTCTGGTTCTTTGGAGAGAAATGTATTGCTACATCATCTAGATTACTGGGCACTGGTGGCTCTTAAATGATAGAGTACAAAGTATCACATAATTATTTTCATCCACAAATCAAAAGCAACAGCTATCCAATTTATTTATTTACAGGCGTAATATGAGCTGATTATAAGTTGTACACAACACAATACAGAAATTGAACAAAAGTAAGTTACTGTACATGCCTGTAATGCCTGTTCTGCATGTAAAGTTCAACGTGCCACTCTCACCACATCCTTGGGTTGAAATAGTCACAGTGTAATAGCTGAAGTACTTGAGGTTACTAGAAAAATTGTAGTTACAGACAGGATTGCAAGATGGAACAATGTCAGTGAATGATTGATTGAGACTGATATTGAATCCGTTGTTGCTGCCTGGAGGATTCGTCCATGTTAAAGCCAGCAGAGCTGTTGCAGTGCGGTTTGGTCCTTCACAGATTATGTTAGAGGCAGGACTTGCACCTTGAGAAATTAGATAGTTACTAGATTAGTAGAATTTAGCAAAAATACAAATATTTCCATTACAAATTTGTTATATAAATATTTTTAATCCTGAAGCAATAAAACCAGGTTTTTAAAGTCCAATCAAAACATTATCAACAGGTATGGTTAGTGCTCATATGCTATCCAATGAAAACATTTATTTCCTTTTAAAAATTGTAGAGACTGTGCCACCTGATATGATTAAATGAGAGTACACAGTACTGTACATTTTCAGTATAGTCCTGACCTCACTCCAAGCCATTTCCACATGTTTAGGCCATTAAAGGAGTTCCTAGGAGGCCAGCGTTTCAGATGCAAAGCAAGCAGCCTGATTATTGCTCCAGCATACTGAGAAAACTTGGTGGTACTGCATCCAAGCACTGGTGAAATGCAGTGATTAGAGCATTAGTGGAGCAGGGACTATATAGAGAAATAAAGGTAGTTCTTGCTTTCATATCTGTGTTCTTTTATTCTGCATGGTCTAAAGTCTTGGTTCGACATGAACATCCCTTATAATTAATTCCTGATTACTTGAATTAATAACTTTTATAGTCTCTACATCCTAACTAGGACAAGCAGCAGCAATTCTTTTCACAAGTACACAGTAAACCCGAATAAGTTGGCAAAACTCAAAAAATAACAGTTACATCAAAAATTTTTAAGTAATGATGTTTCCAATTTTAAGTAAACAAAACTATCAGTTTTTGAGTTTGTTGTACTCATTCATAGTAATCGTTCTTTACTTGCATTATTGAGGTGCCTAACCACTATTTAATAGCAATTATAATTTTATTTAGTTGTTGGTCTTTCAGCTGCTCCCAGCAATGGGTCGCCACAGCAGACAATCCGGTCTTCACAGGTTTTATACCAGATGCCCTTCCTGACACAACCCTCCCATTTTACCTCGGCTTGGGACAGACACTTCATCCAGTTGTTGGGAATCAAACCCAGGCCTTTCACATGACAGGCGAAACACTTACCACTGAGCCACCAGTGCTCTATTACCCTGATGACGTCAGACACAAAATCACTAATCTGAAAGATTTGAAGTTGGTGGAACTTTAAGGTTAAAGTTACTGTTACTTAAGTATTTAAGTTACTTAAAATAACACATTTGTTCAGCTAACTTATTTTTAGTATTAACAGTATACAGTACCAGTATCAGTGTTATCGTGCACTACAAAAAATTTATGTATTTTAACAATTTGCCTGCCCCAATTTAGAGGACATCTCATTAGGATGGTTAATGAAGACTCCAATTTCCTATTAATCAGTATGTTATCAAATTCCCTAAGGTTACAACACGCTCAAAAGTGTATAAATCCCCTCGCTTTACAGGCTGACATTTAAACTTGTGAAACCTACAGTACCTGTGCAAGTGGGAACGCCAACCCAGGCTCCTTCTGTTGTATTATCAGCAGCAACAGCTGAGACTGTAATTGTGTAATTTGTTCCAGGCAGTAGATCAGTGATGTTAAAGGCAGTTGCAGAAGTTGAAGAATTGAAAGACGTACTGCCAGTTATCCACTGTACTCTAAAGAAAGAGCTCTCGCCTGATGGTCGAGTCCAGACCAGATTTACAGATGTGGTTGTAACTCCAGAGAATGAAAGATTTCTGACAACGTCCGGCTCTATGGGAAGAATTGTGTGTAACATAACAAAATAGTAAATTCACAATAGAAAAATAAGAATAGTCTTTAAAATAGAATATTTTGTTTAACAGCAAAAAAAAAAAAATGCTTTATATTCATCAATCACTAGGATCTCAATGTACTGTGTATTAACTCCAGGGGTTTATAGGAAACCCCTCTGGTGTAAGCACTCAATCATTCTATTTTAAAGTAATACAGTATGAAATATTTACAAATTGTGTGCTGTTATAAGCATTACATTCATGAACATGACCATGCTTGCTGGCTTAATGGTTGTTCTATGCAACGCCAAATCCCCCTACACAGCTGTCAAAAGGTACTAAACGTACCATGTATTCGTTCATGTAATTCACCGCTTCATGTAACTGTTTGGGGTCTCCTTAAGTCAAAGTTTCATGTTTAGTTTATGTTTGCTTTAATTTATTAAACGTCTTAACCTCTGCACTTACGCCCTGCGTGCAATCCTCCAACAATGACATCTGTCATTGATGAAAATAAAAGGATATGTATCCATTTTAAAATGAGTTTGAAACAACAAACTGTGGAAAACTTGAAAGTGTCTAAATTCTTTGTGTCAGCACTGTATACTTTACATATATCTGTTGAATTCCAACACAAGCACATCTCATTCTATTTCATGAGATACTGATTATTTGACCCCCGAAATGCTTTGACCCCGAATCTTTCTTAACAAATAAAAGATTAAAATCACTGTTGTGATCATGGTGAAATGCAGTGATAAGAGCATTAGTGTAGCAGGTACTATATAGAGAAATCAAGGTAGTTCTTGCTTTCATATCTGTGTTCTTTTATTCTGCATGGTCTATGTCCTGGTTCGACATAAACATCCCTTATAATTAATACCTGGTTACTTTAATTAATATCTTTTCTAGTCTCTACATCTTAACTAGGACAAGCAGCAGCAGTTTTTTTCACAAGTACATTGTAAACCTGAATGAAGTGGCAAAGCTAAAAAAAAATTTAGGTAAACAGTTCAATCAAATTTTTTAAGTAATGATGTTTCCAATTTTAAGTAAACAGAACTATCAGTTTTTGAGTTTGTTGTACTCATTCACATTAATCGTTCTTTACTTGCATTATTGAGTAGCCTAACTACTATTTAATAGCAATTATAATTTTATTTAGTTGTTGGTCTTTCATCTGCTCAAAGCAATGGGTCACCACAGCAGACAATCCAGTCCTCAAAGGTTTTACACCAGATGCCCTTCCTGATACAACCCTTTTGATCTGGGCTTGGGACAGACACTTCATCCAGTTGTTGAAACTCCGCTTGTAATGTAACCAGATGGATGGCAAAACCAGTGCTCAAAGGTAACAGGATTTTTTGAAAATAACCGATGACAATGCCTAAAGAGTTGAAAAGAACAGTTTTGCGTGAGGGGAAAAAGAGTTAAATCCTGGCTTCACTGGCAGAGGGACACAGTAAGCATCAGGTTACTTCCATCCTCAAAATTTCAAACAGCAATGCAAAAGAAAAAGATCAAACAGCAGACACTGGGGACAACAAAAGCTATAGAAGGACAAAACCTAATTTTTCGAATTATTCGAATGTCACTCAACAATCATAGGGAATTATCAGTGACCATCAAACACTGGCAAACTGAAACTAAAACCGAGCTGAAGTGCATGGTTGGGCCGGTTTGAAACAGGATCCTATAGTCAGAGCTGAAGTCAAGCAAAGCCAGAAAAATAGAAGACATATATTTGTTCCTCTCTCTCTTGTGCTGCGGGATTGTGGGTAATCATCTCCCATGCTTTGTCTCAATGCACGTGCTAAACTCGTAAAGTAAACATCTGTGCGCTCGTGTACTGTTTAGTATAGCATTGTGACCACGTGTGCGCGTATAAAGCATTTTTTTATATTGCATCCAAGTATAGAGGCTGTTCTTTAGTAACTGTACTGCAATAACAGCCCCAGTGAAGACAAAGGTTAAAAAAGCTGTAGCAGTGCAGGAGATCAATTTGTTTAAAGACAATGCAACGTCAGATCTTTCACGAAATGCTCAAAAGGAGGCAAAAGCAAGTGTCTTTAGAGAGGTTCCTTATTAAAGTCGCACAAAATAAAAAAAGTTTCCAGAGACTAGACAGTGACTTTTGCTGAAAGAGCAGTGATTCTGTTTGTGTGTGTGTGTGTGTGTGTGTGGAAGTCATCCTACACACATAAATATATAAATTCCCTCCTCCTCTCTCTCGTCTCACACAATCCACAATTCTTTTCAAATGTAAAGTGCAGGTTAATTTGTTTTATTTTCACTTAATATTTTACATAATCATTTTTATATAAATATTTTGGTTTGTGGAATGAATCATTGCAGTTTCCATTATTTCTTATAGGGAAATACACTTTGATATATGAGTGCTTTGGATTACAAGCATGCTTCTGGAACAAATTGTGCTCGCAAGCCAAGGTTTAGCTTGCAATTTGGAAAATGTTGTCAGAAGTTTATAGAATAAAAATGGACATTTTACCGAACACTCATCATCTATACCGCTTAATCCTGTATTCAGGGTCAAGGGAACCTGGAGCCTAGCCCATGAAACTTAGGACCAGGGTGGAGTACACCCTGGACAGGGTGCCAATCCATCGCAGGGCACACACACATAAACACACTCATTCACACACAATGGACAATTTTTGAAATGCCAATTAACAAACCTACATGTATTTGGACCAAGCACAGGGAGAACATTCAAACTCCATGCACACAGAGACAGGAATCAAACCTGGCCGGGAATTAAACCCAGACCCTGGAGATGCAAGGCAACAGTGCTAACCACTATACCACTGTGCCACCTTTTAAAACTAGACCTTTCATTTAAGAAGGAAATGGGTATATTTAATTAAAAAATTCTTGGCGTCCACTTCTGATGGACGTGCGCCTAAATCTTATACCGCTCCTCGCTTACTCCTTGCTCACTAGCTAGACGGCCTGCCCTTCTACAGGTGTGTGAAGGGGCGGGGCCACAGGAATGGGTACCCGGCTGGTGAGGAATCTCCACTAATGAATCCCAGGTTAACTTCTCCCCATGATATAAGACAATGTAGGGCAGCTGAGGATCTACTATGCGGAGTGTGCGACGGACACGCTAAAACGCGGAAGAGCACCGTGCGACCTGGGCAATGAAATGAGTCGGGACAGCCGCAAGCTCACTGATGGAGCTCTGTAACTGTTGAGCGGAGCTGGATTTCGTGACCCTGCCCCCGAGGGGGAAAAGGCCACTAGGAAATTACATATTGTGGCCCCTGTTCCAAGCAGGGGAAAGCCACCTCCATTTAAGAGTGTAAACTTGGTTTGGGAATTTCTGCAACATTTTAAATTGAAAGCTAACAGCACACTTGTGTTGTACTAGTGTTTTGAAATGGAGGTGGACTACAGCAAGCATGTTTAAACACGAGGACTGGCAAATGAAAATGTTGCCTAGAGAGTGTTAACTGTCTGGTAAAAAAAAATTGTAGGACTGAACATATGTTAAACCATATATTCATTTAACATATTTGTAATGTCCAAACAGAATAATGTCCTCTGAATCCAGACTAAGCTCATAAGGAATAAAGTTCAAGTTCTTCTCCTTCTGTTATATAATCTGCAGCAGCAGCAGATATGAGGAAAGTGTAACTGACTCCAGGATTGAGATCAGTAATGTTACAGGAAGTGATTGAGGTTGTTGAATTCAAAGTGATGCTGCCATTACTCCACTGTACTTTAAAGAAAGATATTTTTCCTATTGGTTCAGTTCAGTTCAGAAACAATGAACTTGTAATTTCAGCCACACAAAAGTCACTTGCAATATTAAACTCTTACAAGAAGCTAATGACACATTTCAGGCATTCAGTCATTTATAGTAAGCATGTAATACTGTTCAGGGATGTGGTGGAATCAAAGTCTGGAACAATGAACACCATGCAGCTGTGTAATAGCAAATTACTTACAATATTCTGTCTATTCCTATTTCCAACTTATGTCTTACTTGAGTAGGCAGATGTGCAGCTGTATCTTCCTACTGTTTCATTATCTCCAGCAACTGCAAACACTCTGAATGTGTACTGCACTCCAGGAGTCAGATCAGTTATGTTAATCATGTTGCTTTCAGCAGTGTTATTGATTGTTGTACTGTTATTCTCATATTGGATTACATAATAAGAGATTTCCCCCATTGACTGAGTCCAGGACAGTAATATAGAGGAGGTCGTAACATTAACTTCTGTAAGATTGCTAACAGTGTCAGGCTCTGTGAAGGCAAAATAAATCCATTAACATTCGCTTTAGTCAGAAGTTACTTTTCTCCTTCAGTAGACAATTTTCTGAAACATACTTGTATAAGCTGAAAGACCAATCACTTCTCCATCTGTTATATTATCTGCAGCAACAGCAGATATGAGGAAGGTGTAACTGACTCCAGGATTGAGATCAGTAATGTTAAAGGAAGTGTTTGAGGTTGTTGAATTCAAAGTGATGTTGTCATTGCTCCACTGTATTCTAAAGAAAGATCTTTCTCCTATTGGTTCAGTCCAGTTTAGAAACAATGAGCTTGTTGTAATTTCAGCCACACTGAGGTCACTTGCAAAATTAGGCTCTGTGAGTACAGGTTAGAGACCATTACAAACAGGTAATAACAAATTTCATGCATTCATATATCTTCAGTAAGAATGTTTTCATGTCCAGGGTCGTGGTGGATCCAAAGTCTGGTACGTGTACACCATGTAACACTACCTGCTGCACCACCATGCAGCTCTAATAGTAAATTACTTATGATATTGAGCTATTATTTCGAACATATGCCTTACTTGTGTAGGCAGATATGCAGCTGTAATTTCCTACTGTTCTATTATCTCCAGCAACTGCAAACACTCTGAACGTGTACTGCACTCCAGGAGTCAGTGCAGTTATGTTAATCATGGTGCTTTCAGCAGTGTTGTTGATTGTTGTACTGTTATTCTCATATTGGATTACATAATAAGATATTTTCCCCACTGACTGAGTCCAGGACAGTAATATAGAGGAAGTTGTAACATTAACTACTGTAAGATTACTAACAGTGTCAGGCTCTGTGAAGGCAAAAGAAGTCCATTAACATTAAGTTGTTCAGAAATCCCTTTTGTCATCCAATGGGAGGACAATTTTCTGAAACATACTTGTATAAGCTGAAAGACCAATCACTTCTCCATCTGTTATTTTATCTGCAGCAACAGCAGATATGAGGAAGGTGTAATTGACTCCAGGATTGAGATTAGTAATGTTAAAGGAAGTGTTTGAGGTTGTAGAATTCAAAGTGATGTTGCCATTGCCCCACTGTACTTTAAAGAAAGATCTTTTTCCTATTGGTTCAGTCCAGTTCAAAAACAATGAACTTGTTGTAATTTCAGTCGCACTGAGATCACTTGCAACATCAGGCTCTGGGAGTACAGGTTAGAGACCATTACAAACAGCAAATTTTTCATACATTAATATATCTTTATTAAGAATTTTTTCATGTTCAGGGTCATGGAAGATCTGAAGCCTATGCTGAGAAAAAACGTGTACGAGATGGAAATCCAATGAAACCTTGGATTGCAAAATTTTAAAATAAATTTTAACTTGTTAAACGAGCAAGGTCTTGATATACGAGTATTGTAGTACTTATATGCTTTGTCTGCCAAGCATCACATGATCACAACTGAGCACTTTTTTTTTTTTTAAGTTTGTGTACAAGTCTAGTGACTGTTCTTTAGTAACTATAATGCAAGGTCTCGGAATTGAAAAAAAGGGGAAAAGCCTGTAGCAGTGCGAGAGTTAATTCTGTTTAACGACAATGCAACGTCATATTTCCGCTAAATCCTCTCGTTTTATTTTTTTATTCATTGTTTTATTTTTTCTTTATATTTTGTACGACTCATTTTGTATAATTATTCATCTGAGTTTCCATTATTTCTTATAGGGAAATACGCTTTGATATATAAGTGATTTGTTAAACAAGCACACTTCTGGAACAAATTATGCTTGCAATCCAAGATTTGACAGTACACTTTAGATGGGACACCAGTGAATTTTTTTGGCACCATAAACAGACACAAAAACACACACACAAAGGCAATTAATAACAGCCAGTCAAGACACAAGCATGACTTGGGGGGAGGGGGGCAGGGGAGTTGGAGGAAACAAGGAAAACCATGTTGAGTATAACTAAGTATAACTATGCAGATATATGGAGAACATGCATACAGTAGAAACTCCACAAAGACAGCAACCTGAACACAGCATGGAACTGTGACCATCATGCAATACTACCTACTGCACCACTATGCAACTATAATAGCAAAGTACTTATTATATACAGCTATTATTTTTTTAAATTATGTCTTACTTGTGTAGGCAGATATGCAGCTGCAATTTCCTACTGTTTTTTTATCTCCAGCAACTCCAAACACTCTGAATGTGTACTGCACTCCAGGGGTCAGATCAGTTATGTTAATCATCGCGGTTTCAGCAGTGATATTAATTCTTGTATTGTTATTCTCATATTGGATTACATAATAAGAGATTTCACCCATTGACTGAGTCCAGGACAGTAATATAGAGGAGGTTGTAACATTAACTACTGTAAGATTGCTAACAATGTCAGGCTCTGTGAAGGCAAAAGAAGTCCATTAACATTGACTTTGTTCAGAAATTCCTGTTGTCATCCAATGAGAAGACAATTCTCTGAAACATACTTGTATAAGCTGAAAGACCAATCACTTCTCCTTCTGTTATATTATTTGCAGCAACAGCAGATATGAGCAAGGTGTAACTGAATCCAGGATTGAGATTAGTAATGTTAAAGGAAGTGTTTGAGGTTGTTGAATTCAAAGTGATGTTGCCATTGCTCCACTGTACTTTAAAGAAAGATCTTTTTCCTATTGGTTCAGTCCAGTTTAGAAACAATGAGCTTGTTGAAATTTCAGTCACACTGAGGTCATTTACAACTTCAGGCTCTGTGAGTACAGGTTAGAGATCAATACAAACAAGAAATTTTTCATACATTCATATATCATCATTAAGCAGGTTTTCGTGTTCAGGGTCATGGTRGATCTGAAGCCTATGCTGAGAAAAACGTGTACGAGTTGGAAATACAGTGAAACCATGGATTGAAAGTAACTTGGTCTGCGGGCATTTTGCAAGATGAGCTAAATTTTTAAATACATTTTAACTTGCGAGGTCTTGATACACCTGTTCTGTCCTACATATATGCTTTGTATGCCAAGCATCACATAATCACAACTGAGCCAACGGTTCTTCTCTCTAGCGTGCTGTGAGATTGTGGGTAATTGTCTCCCATGCTCAGTCTCAGTGCGTGCGTGTACTGTTTACTATAATATTGTGACTATATGTGTGTGCATTCGTGTAAAAACAATTTTTCAAAAGTTTGTTTCCAAGTCTAGTGACTGTTTTTTAGTAACTGAACACCAACAATAGCCTCGGGAAGGAAAAACTAATTAAAAAGCCTGTAGTAGTGTAGGAGATTTTTCTAATGACAATTCCGCTAAATCCTCAAAAGCAGGATAAAGCAAGTGTCATTAGAGAGGTTCCTCATTAAGGTCACACAAAAAGAAGAAGATTCCAATAACTAGAAAATATCAGAGAAGTGATTCCGTTTGTGTGTGTGAGTGTGAAAATCGTCCTACACAGTAGACCCTCTGCTCCTGCTTCTTCCATTGTCTAACAACAGTCATGATTCTTTTCAAATGTAAAGTGAAGGTTAATTTGTTTTATTTTTACTTTATATTTTGAATTCATTATTTTATATAAATATTTTTGGGTTGTGGAAGGAATCATTTGAATTTCCATTATTTCTATGGGGAAATTCACTTTGATATATGAGTGATTGGTTACACAAGCACACTTCTGGAACAAATTATGCTCGGAATCTAAGATTTGAACACACANTTGGAGGAAACATGGAAATCGTGAAATAACTATGAAGATACATGGAGAACATGCATACAGTAAAAAATTCCATTTGTCATGTTGGATCAGACATGTATGCTGAGAGAATGATTACAAGATAAAAATACACTCAAGATGGCATGCCAGTAAACCTTATGGCACCATTCATTCACACACACACACACACACACACGCACACGCGCACACACACACACACACACACACACACACACACACACACACACACACAAACACACAAAGGCAATTAATAACAGCCAGTCAAGTCACAAGCAGGAGGAGGAGACAGGGAAAACCTTGAAATAACAATGCAGAAAAATGGAGAACATGCATACAGTAGAAACTCCACAAAGACAGCAACTTGAACACCGCTATCTGCTACATCACCATGCAGCCATAATACTAAATTACTTATCAGATTCAGTTTTTACTTTTTAACTTATGTCTTACTTGTGTAGGCAGATATGCAGCTGTAATTTCCTTCTGCTTCATTATCTCCAGCAACTGCAAACACTCTGAATGTGTACTGCAGTCCAGAACTCAGATCAGTTATGTTAATCATGGTGCTTTCAGCAGTGTTATTGATTTTTGTATTGTTATTCTCATATTGAATTACATAATAAGAGATTTTTCCCATTGACTGAGTCCAGGTCAGTAATATAGAGGAGGTTGTAACATTAACTACTGTAAGATTGCTAACAGTGTCAGGTTCTGTGAAGGCAAAATAAATCCATTAGCATTAACTTGTTCAGAAATCCCTTTTGTCATCCAATGGGAGGACAATTTTCTGAAACATACTTGTATAAGCTGAAAGACCAATCACTTCTCCGTCTGTTATATTATCTGCAGCAACAGCAGATATGAGGAAGGTGTAACTGACTGCAGGATTGAGATCAGTAATGTTAAAGAAAGTGTTTGAAGTTGTTGAATTCAAAGTGATGCTGCCATTACTCCACTGTACTTTAAAGAAAGATCTTTCTCCTATTGGTTCAGTCCAGTTTAGAAACAATGAGCTTGTTGTAATTTCAGTCACACTGAGGTCATTTGCAACATCAGGCTCTGTGAGTACAGGTTAGAGACCATTACAAACAACTAATAACAAATGGCATGCATTCGAACATCTAGAAAAAGTCATTTGTGTGGGTTGACTGGCTAATCGTATTATGTACAGGGTTATGTTGGATCAGAAGTGTATGCTGAGAGAATGATTACAAGATAAAAATAAACTCAGGATGGCATGCCAGTAAACCTTATGGCACCATTCACACACAGACACAGACACAGACATAAAATTAACCAGTCAACCCACACAAATGACTTGGGGAGGTTGCAGGAGACAGGGAAACCTTGAAATAACTATGCAGATACATGGAGAACATGCGTACAGTAGACACTTAAAGACAGCAACCTGCATGGCTACCTGCTGCATTACCACGCAGCCATAACAGCAAATTACTTATTATATTCAGCTATCAATTTTTAACTTATGTCTTACTTGTGTAGGCAGATATGCAGCTGTAATCTCCTACTGTTTTCTTATCTCCAGTAACTGCAAACACTCTGAACGTGTACTGCACTCCAGGAGTCAAATCAGTTATGTTAATCAAAGTGCTTTCAGTAGTTGTATTAATTCTTGTACTGTTATTTTCATATTGGATTACATAATAAGAGATTTTCCCCATTGACTGAGTCCAGGACAGTAATATAGAGGAGTTTGTAACATTAACTATTGTAAGATTGCTAACAGTGTCAGGTTCTGTGAAGGCAAAAGAAGTCAATTAACATTAACATTCAGAAATTCCAKTTGTCATCCTATGGGAAGACACTTTTCTGAAACATACTTGTATAAGCTGAAAGACCAATCACTTCTCCTTCTGTTATTTTATCTGCAGCAACAGCAGATATGAGGAAGGTGTAATTGACTCCAGGATTAAGATTAGTAATGTTAAAGGAAGTGTTTGAGGTTGTTGAATTCAAAGTGATGTTGTCATTGCTCCACTGTATTCTAAAGAAAGATCTTTCTCCTATTGGTTCAGTCCAGTTCAGAAACAATGAGCTTGTTGTCATTTCAGTCACATTGAGGTAATTTACAACGTCAGGTTCTGTGAGTACAGGTTAAAGACCATTACAAACAGCTAATAACAAATTTCATGCATTCAGATATCTTCAGTACTTCAGTACCATGTAACACTACCTGGTGCACCACCATGCAGCTCTAATAGCAAATTACTTATTATATTGAGATATTATTTCGAACATATGCCTTACTTGTGATGGCAGCTATGCAGCTGTAAATTCCTTCTGTTTTATTATCTCCAGCAATTGCAAACACTCTGAATGTGTACTGCACTCCAGGAGTCAGATCAGTTATGTTAATCATGGTGCTTTCAGCAGTGTTACTGATTGCTGTACTGTTATTCCCATATTGGATTACATAATAAGAGATTTTCCCCATTGACTGAGTCCAGGACAGTAATATAGAGGAGTTTGTAACATTAAATACTGTAAGATTGCTAACAATGTCAGGCTCTGTGAAGGCAAAATAAGTCCATTAACATTAACATTCAGAAATTCCATTTGTCATCCTATGGGAAGACAATTTTCTGAAACATACTTGTATAAGCTGAAAGACCAATCACTTCTCCTTCTGTTATATTATCTGCAGCAACAGCAGATATGAGGAAGGTGTAACTGACTCCAGGATTGAGATCAGTAATGTTAAAGGAAGTGTTTGAGGTTGTTGAATTCAAAGTGATGCTG
>QMIH01003023.1:26332-37645 GCA_003987875.1 Clarias batrachus
TGCTAACAGTGTCAGGCTCTGTGAAGGCAAAAGAAATCCATTAACATTAACTTTGTTCAGAAATGTATTTTGTCCTCCAATGAGAAGACAATTCTCTGAAACATACTTGTATAAGCTGAAAGACCAATCAATTCTCCTTCTGTTATATTATCTGCAGCAACAGCAGATATGAGGAAGGTGTAACTGACTCCAGGATTGAGATCAGTAATGTTAAAGGAAGTGTTTGAGGTTGTTGAATTCAAAGTGATGTTGTCATTGCTCCATTGTACTTTAAAGAAAGCTCTTTTTCCTATTGTTTCAGTCCAGTTCAGAAACACTGAGCTTGTTGTAATTTCAGTCACACTGAGGTTACTTGTAACATCAGGCTCTGTGAGTACAGGTTCGAGACCACAGTGTTATAAGAATAAATTAACCTACTTTAAACAAACATTTACTATTTACTCACTAATTTGATGCTTATACGATCTGTTACAATATCAGGCTATGTTAGTACAGATTCAACTACATCATAATAATATTTTCACCTCTTACTTATCCTGCAAACATTCAGCTCAGAAGAAATAAATTCTATAAAATTGTTTTAAACATTAATTGAAAATCCTATATAACTTTAGAACCTACATTTATGAAATCCTATACAGTGTGTTTAAGTCAAACTGGGATGTGTGATGAAATGTCTCGTGAATGTAGATTTAAAACCGATTGAACTTTACAGAAGTTTACAGAAGGTGATGAGTCTCTTAGCTGCAGTAAAATATCTGAACGGTGCGAACGTTTTAAAGAAGGTTGTACTGTATATCCATGAATGTCATGGCTTAGGTAGGTTAGAGCCCACTGTAGTAATTCCCATAAATATACAAGAAGACGGAATTCCGGGAAAAAAGCATCCTGGTTTGGTCACCAAAGGTGTTCTGTTTTTGCAGGACAATGCATGACCTCATCCAGCCTACCGCACCACTAGCACATTACAAGAACCCGGCTGGGAGTTATTGTCACATCCCCAATACAATCCTGACCTCGCTACAAGCCATGATTCCACATGGTTGGATCATGCAAGGAGTTCCTGGGAGGCCAGCATTTTAGATGTAAACCAGGCTGTCCAATCTCGTTTTAATATAACCGCAGTGCCAGATCATTTTTGACTCACCCATGTAAATAAAATATTAATTTATAAAAGTCTCTTATGCTTTCCCCACAAGATTAGTCACATTAATGATGCTGTATGAGCATGTGGAATCTTTTAGAAATAATGCCAGTTACAGTTGTTGCATCGTGATATATACATGAAAATAAATCAATATATTATACAAATCATTTAGGACTTACTTGTGAATGTTGAGATTTGACTTGTTGCTCCTGTAGTTTGATTATCTGCAGCAACTGCAGTAACACTGAATGTGTAGTTCACTCCAGCAGTCAGACCAGTGACATTGTAAGACAGGTTTGAAGTTTTTCTGCTGATATTCACACTGCCATCAGTCCAGTTTACTATAAACAACAAGCTGTTGTTCCCAGGTGGTGCATTCCAGGTTAGAGACACAGATGATGTGTTTTTACTAGATACAGTGAGATTGGTGATAACACCTGGATCTGTGAATCACACACACACACACGATAATTACTGATATCTGCATTTTAATAGCTCAAACACGGTTTCAAGAAATGTGTGTAAAGCTGTCTAATCCTGAAACATTAAACCTCTACTACATAAGTGCTAAAACAAAACTAAGGCCCATTTATTTAGAGAGAGAAATGAAATACTTATTTTGAAAATTTAAATTAGGTTCAAATGAAAAAGATTGTTGCTATCATCAGTACAGGACTTACTTGTGAATGCTGAGATGTGAGTTGTTGCTCCTGTAGTTTGATTATCTGCAGCAACTGCAGTAACACTGAATGTGTAGCTCACTCCAGCAGTCAGACCAGTGACAGTGTAAGACAGGTTTGAAGTGTTACTGCTGATATTCACACTGCCACCAGGCCAGTTTACTGTAAAGGAGGAGCTGCTCCCAGGTGGTGCATTCCAGGTTAGAGACACAGATGATGTGGTTTGACTAGATACGTTGAGATTGGTGACAACACCTGGATCTGTGACACGCACGCACGCACGCAAGCACACACACAAACACACACACACAATATTATTATAGCCGACATCAACATCTAACGTGGAATTGTACAATCTGTCTATTCAATAATATAATATTTACTTGCATACTACTGTATAAGCTTTACCTCAACCTAATTTCTCTTCATGTTCTCTTATTTTAAATAAGCATATGAAAGTAGCAGTGATGGAGCTAAATCCACAAAATCCTCTTATAAAAATGTGCAAAGCCTGGAATCTCTAAGGGTACTAAGGGTTTGTAATAGTCAGGCATTCAGTGATGGTGCTGGATTTGGCTTCATCCAAAATCACCTTATACTTTAAGTTCAACTCTGGCCTCCCAGGAACTCCTTTAATGACTTAAACATGTGGAAATCTTTGGGAGCGAGATCAGGTCTGTACGCTACTTCACCAGAAATTTAATCACAAGTCAAATTTTCCTAATGATAAATCCTAAGTTTTTAGCCGTGCAAAATTCACACTTTTCTCATTTAATGAAGAGCTTGTTCTTCAGATGTTCATGCAACAACTTCCTAGTATGTTGGACATTTATTTTAAAAGATGGAATAACACTGTCAGGAATAACCCCTGGAGGGTGACTATTTGGTGTCTGTTTTAAACAGACTTTGTTCGAGTTTGTTTATGTGTCTTGCATCTGTTCTCAGACATGGTTGTTCTCTTTCTTTTGTTGGCAACTTTCTGCATACCTGTGCAAGATGGCATGAATTTATACAATGACAATGATAAGATGTTTTCAAGGACATTAGCTATAATTACATGGAAAATATTTTGTCAATACGAATGAAATCATTGTGATTAGAGATTCTAACTTCACTGTTTACATTCATGCTGATCCAATACATGCTCAAAACATTTAATCACAATATAACTTTTCTGACATCGCAAAGTGGTTCTGCATGCTGTGACTTTTCTCTTTTGAATTTTCTCCAAATTTGAGGTTAGGTTAGGTATTCCATATTTTCTGATAAATCTGCCTTCTGCTGTGACAGCCAGAGACCCATTGGGAGAAAGTAAACACATGAGAGAGAGAGTTGCTCTTAGATTACCGATCAGGAATGGAAGTAAAACATGTCAGATCACCTAATGTTAACCCCCTGTGGGGCAAACATGCACAAAATTAATATATTTATTCTTACAAGAGATAAAAATTCAAGCGTTTTGATCTCATTCCAATCAGGCCAAATCAGGTCACACTGCTCAGACTGAGGTGTTTACATGAGGCATTTTCATCACGATTGGGCTATTATTCCAGCCATGTATTAGATTATTCCAGGCGTGTATTAGATTGCATTGGTCCCAGAGATCAAGCACAGTGAAGAATTTTAAGAACTACATCCATATAGGTAAGCGTCACAGAGTGAGACACTGTATGATACTCAGAGGAAAATGCTATGTGATATCTTTGACTTTCTAGACTCTGGATTGCAGTGGAATTAAGTGGAATCACAATCTCCTAATAATAAGACAAATGCATTTTGGTTGCATCACTCAGGAACACTTAGACTAAATAAATATATTATATACAAATGTTTCATACTGTATTAGGTACTGATTTTCATATTCCTGAACATATGAAAAAATATATAAAATAAATAAATGGGGTGATTGAGTCATGGCTGCTTGTGCATCTCCTACTAATCTAGTCAGTGTGGCATTGATACATTCATCAAAACTAGTTTCCATGCACGAGTGGTTTATTACTGTAGCTCCTGTTATCAGAGAAATTGAATCATTGAACTTCCAAACAACTGCTAGGAAAATGTAGTTACAACAATTCGTTATAGTAATGTAACAATTTGGGAATATACTGTACAATGTAAAGTCTGTTTTTGGTACAGGGAGCATTTAGCTACATCTGTTACATGGTAACATGGTAATCTGTGTAATGCTGTATTAACTCTCTCATAATTCATAACCCTTCTTCCTATTACATTTAGTCTTTAAAAACACCATCTTTTGAATTTTGGAATTACCATAAAATTTTATGTGCTACTGTGAAGTGCCTAAAATGAGGGTGCGAGATGGTGATTATTAAGAAGATTTCAATTGCATACTCATAAGCGTGTACTAAAAATGTACAGCGCCATCTGTTGAATTCTGAAATAAACTAATAATTTTTTTAAACGTGATAAGTGCACACAAACAGACAAACAAACAGACAAAAATTCCTAAAACATCTTCCTGTGCTCTTTTACACATCTCACGAACGCCAAATAATTATTTTGGAAATATCTTCAATGTACAGGCACGCCAACCTTACAGTTTTGTTATATGCATAGATTAATGAATGTCGCCAGTTATATTTGGTTAGTTGTTGTAGAAAATGGAACAGGTATTTTAAAGGATTTTAGTATCAGATCCTGATCCTGTAAGTCAGGAAATACTATTTTGTTTGTACTGAGTGGGGTTACAGTAACATATTCATGTTTGATAATATTCATGATTGAACTGAATTTAGAAATATGCAACAGATTGTAATTGTTACACCTCTTTCTGTGCTTCTCCATGTTCATTTATTATGCCCACCAAACTGGACTATGAGCCAGAGTTATTCCAGCATAATATTTAGCTCTGCATTAAATCAGAACTCATTTATTATTAGTAAAGGAATTACTTGTGAATGCTGAGATTTGAGTTGTTGCTCCTGTAGTTTGATTATCTGCAGCAACTGCAGTAACACTGAATGTGTAGTTCACTCCAGCAGTCAGACCAGTGACAATGTAATACAGGTTTGAAGTGTCACTGCTGATATTCACACTGCCACCAGTCCAGTTTACTATAAACAAGTAGCTGTTCCCAGGTGGTGCATTCCAGGTTAGAGATACAGATGATGTGGTTTTGTTAAAGACACTGAGATTAGCGACAACATCTGGGTCTGTAAATCATATACAATGATATTATATCTGACATCAACATTCAACATGCAATCATACAACCTGTCTACATCATTCTGTAATATTTAGATAGGTACTGTATAAATACTTTATAAAGCATTTAAAACTAAATTTTGTTTGTGATGTTGAAATTGCTGATTATTTGTGTCCAGCACAATGAGGTCTCACTACTGACGTTACTCTATGGGGTGCATTTCTTAACCCCAAATTCAGAATTTGGAAAACCAGCTATAATTTTCTCATTGTTCATGTTTTTTGTTCTGTTTTTCATTTAATGCCAAAACTTTAAAATTCTTATGTGCCATGTCTAGCGTGAATTAAAGTTTGGTACAGCCCAATGAGGCTCTGACACTGTTTTGTCTCTATGCAATCTTTTACAATAGTGTACTGCAACAAGGCAAATTATTTTTAACATGGTGTGATAGCACTAGACTACTCACATGTTTGTTACTAGCAAGTGCTAACAATAAACCAATAAACAGTTTTTAAAAAATCCTGGTGTAATTTTTAAAACAAATCTAATTAGTTCTCACTCCTCATTTTTCTAATAGTTTTGTTATTAGTTTTGTTAGACATTTTTATAAAATAACCTGACTCACGTTTTTCATTATGATCGGTTATGGGTATTGGTTATATTTAGTTAGGTTGCTGAAATAGGGTAATGTAAATAGTGAATTATTTTAATACACTTTTTAAAAATATTATTTACTACCAAGCAAAGTGATAAACGGCTGCTACTACTCAGTAAACTAAACATATATTGATATAAAGAAAAAAAAGTATTACATGGAGTGCAGAACTTACTTGTGAATGCTGAGATTTGACTTGTTGCTCCTGTAGTTTGATTATCTGCAGCAACTGCAGTAACACTGAATGTGTAGTTCACTCCAGCAGTCAGACCAGTGACATTGTAAGACAGGTTTGAAGTGTTACTGCTGATATCCACACTGCCACCAGTCCAGTTTACTATAAACAAGTAGCTGTTCCCAGATGTCGCATTCCAGGTGAGAGACACAGATGATTTGGTTTTACTAGAGACAGTGAGATTGGTGACAACATCTGGCTCTGTCAATCACACAATCACACACACAACACAAGTTTGTTCATTATTGACATCTATATATGTTCATATGTTATTGTTTAAAAAAAGTCGCAATCCAGGTGCATAAACTTCACAAAAGTTAATTAAAACTATGATTGATTACTTTTAAACCCATACAAAGGTCAGCATATACAGAGACACAGAGAGATACAGTATATAAAGAGAGAAATGTATTGCTCATTTTGTACAGTACTGTATTTTGAGCAGGTAGAGGTGTTCACGGCTGTATAAAGTGGTGTTTTGTCAGCAGTACAGGACTTACTTGTGAATGCTGAGATTTGACTTGTTGCTCCTATAGTTTGTTTATCTGCAGCAACTGCAGTAACACTGAATGTGTATTTCACTCCAGCAGTCAGACCAGTGACAGTGTAAGACAGGTTTGAAGTGTTACTGCTGTTACTCACACTGCCACCAGTCCAGTTTACTATAAACAAGGAGCTGTTCCCAGGTGGTTTATTCCAGGTGAGAGACACAGATGATGTGGTTTTGTTAAAGGCAGCAAGATTGCTGACAACATTTGGATCTGTGTATGATACATACATACGTACACACACACACATAACATACCCACACATACACACATGCACAAAGCACACCAATGTGTTAATTATTGATGTTGGTATATTTAAATGCCTCAAATATTGTTTCAAGAAATGCACCTAAATTTAGGTGTACTGTATGTACTGTTTATATAAAAATTCTGAATTATTAAAACTCTGGTCAATAAATACTGATTTTTATTTCTTTCTACATTGTAAAGCAATGCTGAAGGTGTCCAAAATATGCAATAATCTCATTTAACCAGTACAGGACTTACTTGTGAATGCTGAGATTTGACTTGTTGCTCCTGTAGTCTGATTATCTGCAGCAACTGCAGTAACACTGAATGTGTAGTTCACTCCGGCAGTCAGACCAGTGACATTGTAAAACAGGTTTGAAGTGTTACTGCTGATATCCACACTGCCATTAGTCCAGTTTACTATAAACAAGTAGCTGTTCCCAGGTGGTGCATTCCCGGTTAGAGAAACAGATGATGTGGTTTCACTTGAGAAAGTGAGATTGGTGACATCTGGATTTGTGGATCACACACACACACACACACACACACACACACACACACACACACACACACACACACAGACATACACGCATACAAATGCGTTAATTACAGACGTCTGTATATTTCAATGCCTCAAACATTGTTTCAAGTAATGCATATAAATCTAAGTACAGTGGAACCTTGAATTGCAAGTAACCCGGTTTGCGAATGTTCCGCAAGATGAGTAAAGATTTTTAATAAATTATGACTTGTATCATGCATGCGCTTCTTGTTTTGACCCCAAGCATCAGGTGATCACAACTGAGCTAATGGTTTTTCTCTCTCTTGCGGAATTGTTGGAAATCGTCTCCCCTGCTCGGTCTTAGTCCTCGTCTCTCACTGATATAATCATCCGTGCAAGCGTGTACTGTTTACTATACCACTGTGACCACATGTGTGTGTGCGTAAAACATCTTTTATTTTGTGTTTGTATGTGTGTGTACAGCATGCATATACTATTTATTATAACACACGTGTGTGCACATGTAAAGCAAAAGCAAGTCTCATTAGAGAGATTAAAGATCCATTCTCCCTGTCTCAGTCGGCACTGCACTGCCCACACATGCGTCATTGGACATTGTGCCTCTTCACACACACACCCCTCCTCTAACCCCCCCAATCTCCACCGCATGCACGCACACACACACACACACACACACACACACACACACACACACACACTCTGCTCTACACAGAAACACTGCTCTGTCGCAATTCTTTTCAAAGTTAAAGTACAGGTAATTTTTTTTATTTTTACTTTATGGCAAGGATTCCGTTAGTGTATGCTCATTCAAGTGTCTTTAGAGAGATTTCTTGTTTATTTTTCTGATAAAACAGTGTTTTTGTTGTGTGAGAGGAGAGGAGGAAGGGTTACGGTGTAAGACGAGAAGAGGGAGGGGAGGGGCTTAATCCTCCTCTCCTCTTACTTTAGCTTCACACACACACACATACGCATCGCCTGCGAGCACAAACAAAAACACTTATCTGCCGAAATTTCTTTTTACTTTTATAAAGGTAGAGTGCATGTAAATTTGTTTTATTTTTAATTTATATTTTGTATTAATTATTTTTATGTATTTATTTTTTGGGGATGTGGAACGAATAATTTGAGTTTCCATTATTTTCTATGGGCAAATACCATCTGGTTTACCACTTCCAGAACAAATTATGTTCACAATCCAAGGTTCTGAACAATAACTACTAAACCACCACTAAGTCTGTTTATATGTACAGATATATATTTAAAGACAATGTTTTGCTCATTTTGAACAGTTCTGTACTTTGAGCAGGTACAGGTGTTCATTACAATCAAGCTAGGTTATGTACATAGTGACCATCTTCTTTAGTACAGGACTTACATGAAAATGTTGAGATTTGAGTTGGTGCTACTGTAGTTTGTCCACCTGTAGCAACTGTAGTAACACTGAATGTGTTGTTCACTTCAGGAGTCAGACCAGTGACATTGTAAGACAGGTTTGAAGTGTTACTGCTGTTACTCACACTGTCACCAGTTAAGTTTACTATAACCAAGGAGCTGTTCCCAGATGGTGCATTCCAGGTTAGAAACACTGAGGATGTGGTTTTGCTAGAGATGGTGAGGTTGCTGACAACATTTGGATCTGTGTATCATACAGACATAAACACACACAAACACATAAATCACAACAATGTGTTATTTATTGATGTATGTACATATTAATACCTAAAATATTGTTTTAAGAAATGCACCTAAATCTACGTATATACAGTATAATTCAAAATTGTTCAAATTCTGGTGAATAACTACCAAAATACTACCTATGCCGATATACACTATATAGAGAGATATATTTATATAAAGAACATTTCTTATTTTGAACAGTGCTGTATTTTGAGCAGGTACGGGTGTTCATTACAGTCAGGATAGTTTATGTAAACAGTTATCAACATCTTCAGTATAGTATTTACAAGTGAATGTTGAAATTTGAGTTGTTGCTCCTGTCGTTTGTCCATCTGCAGCAACTGCAGTAACACTGAATGTGTAGTTCACCCCAGCAATCAAACCAGTCACATTGTATGACATGTTTTTATAGTTACTGCTGATATTCACACTGCCACCAGTCCAGATTACTGTAAAGAAGGAGCTGCTCCCAGGTGGTGCATTCCAGCTTAGAAACACAGATGATGTGGTTTTATTAGAGACAGTGAGATTGGCGACAACACCCGGATCTGTGAATCATACACACACACACACACACACACACACACACACACACACACACACACACACACACACACACACACACAGGATGATTAGTAACAAGAATAAAGTAAGAATATTATGCAAATGATTATCCCAATAAAATTAATGCTAGTTATAATATAATGTGTGATTAAACATGCTCTTTTTTTGTTATTTTTTTTATTTCATTTTTACTTTATTAATAAGCACCCTTATGTGTTTTCCTTCTCAAAACTTGGAGCACCATCAACAATGGAAAAGCCAATCTCATGGATATCAAACTATTTGCCAAGAAAAGAGACTGTACTCAAATCTACTGTTTTTTTTTGTTTTGTTTTGTTTTAGTTTCTTACAATTTGCATACAATTTCAGCATCACTTCAAAGCCCATTATTCAGATACAATTTCATGACTCTCAGGTTCTCAAGGCTACAGCTAACAGTATTATGACCTCCCATGCAATCCTTACACAAGTAGAAATTCAATATCACACAAACCCAGTTTCCAATTTTTACTGGAGCTCAAGTGGGGATGATTATAAATTTTAATTTAATTTACCAAATTGTCAGCAGTGTAGAACTTACTTGTGAATGCTGAGATTTGACTTGTTGCTCCTGTAGTTTGTCCATCCGCAGCAACTGCAGTAACACTGAATGTGTAGTTCACTCCAGCAGTCAGACCAGTGACATTGTAAGACAGGTTTGAAGTGTTACTGCTGATATTCACACTGCCACCAGTCCAGTTTACTATAAACACGTAGCTGTTCCCAGGTGATACATTCCAGGTTAAAGACACAGATGATGTGGTTTGGTTTGTGGCAGTGAGATTGGAGACAACATCTGGATCTATCAGTCACACACACACACACACACACACACACACACACACACACACACACACAACAAAAAACAATTGTTTAAATCAATATTTTTATATCTTAGACATTGATTATTAAAACTCCTCTCAATAACTGTTAAAACAATAAAGACCCCAACATATGCAGAGACACAGAGAAATGAAATTACAAAGAAATAAACCTGACGTGTTCCACAACCAGGGTAGGTCGTCACCTGCATATTGAACTTTAACTAAGCCATCAAAACAGCAATATCATCACAGAGCATTCTGAGTAAAGCAAACGTATTAATGGTGTTTCAGCATTAAATACACAATAGTGGTTCACACTTCACTTCGCGTGTCCACGCAAGATTTGACCACGCCCCTTCACCACAGATGTATTCTCAGTTTTCTTAACATTTCAACTTTACTCCCATAATTGCCATCCGCCATCTTTAAGCTTAGATTGATAGTTATATTTGATTACTGCTACTTTGCTTCTCATTGGTTTTAGATTTTCTTTCATCAGGAAAGGTTATTAAAGGACATAGCTTTTAATGAAATATTCATCCTTATTATCTTAATTGTTAGTTACATAAACTCCAAGCTAAATTTAAACGCTGATAGTTAAATACACTAAAGGGTATTCATTAATTGTGCCATTTGTAATCCAATTAATCAATTACTTGTTTAATATTTGATAGATTAATCAATTCTCCAAATAGTCATTAGATGTAGCCCCACAGATAATTATAATTATGTAATCATTTTATAGCACTTACTCATGCTCTCACACATTTGCTATATTACTTATTGTACTCAAGATCACAAGTAGGAGGCCTACAGTAGAACCTATCTCAAGGGACTTGGGGCTCTAGATACACACGTGGACAAAATTGTTGGTATCCTTCGGTCAATGAAAGGAAAACTCACAATGGTCACATAAATAACTTTAATCTGACAAAATAATAATAATAAAAAATCTATGAATGTTAACCAATGAAAGTCAGACATTGCTTTTCACCCATGCTTC
>QMIH01003024.1:4113-46322 GCA_003987875.1 Clarias batrachus
CGTCACTCTAGTGGGCGGCCTCAACCGTTTAGCTCCACGAATAAAATGGGCAAGTAAATGGTGCTTTTCCACAGAAACCCCATCGGTCAGAGCATGCCGAAATAGCGTCTGAGACTACTAGGGCATAATCCAGAGGACAACTTTTCTTGCGGAAACTACAGCAGTGAAACTAACTGGCAATGGACTGGGTCTACATGTCTTACCATGCACCAACTTTCAAATACACTCCATTTGAGGGCATAAGTTCTTCTAGTGAAGGGAGCCCTGGCACTTGAAATGGTTTCAATTACGCTGACTGGAAGACCAGCATGAATTAATTGGTCCCCTTCAGGGGCCAAATGTTGAGGTTCCAGACCTCGGGCCGGGGTTGAAATTTTGTCCCCTACACCTGAGACAGAAGATCTCTCCTCACTGGAATCACCCAGGATGAGCCGTCGAGGAGATATATTAGATCCGAGAACCACACTCTGGTCGGCCACTGGGGCGCTATCGATAAGAGGCGCAAACCCTGTTCACAGACCCTCGCCAGGACTCCTGGGAGCAGAACTATCAGGGGAAACACATAAAGGCGTAATCTGGGCCATGTGTGGGCCATGGCGTCCAGACCCAGGGGAGCTGGAGGAGTCAGTAGAAAAAGGGGGTGGAGTTTCCAGTCCCCATGTGTCACAGCTTGTCTGGATAGCAAGTCCGCTCCTACATTCATGTGCCCCGGAATGTAAATCGCACTGAGGGACAGGAATTTGTCCTGTGCCTGAAGCAGAACCTGGGGCGCTAGCTTGTTCAAGCGGCGCGAGCACAGTCCACCCTTGCAATTTATGTACAAGAATACCACAGTGTTGTCCACCGCACTAGGACATGGTAGCCTCTCAACTGCTGGAGGAAGTGTTTCAGGGCCAGAAACAGAGCCATCATTTCGAGGCAAYTGRTGTRMCAYRCRAGAAGATGACCTCTCCAGCTCCCTTGTGCTGGATGGCCATCCAAGACCGCACCCCAGGCCCTTAAGGGAAGCGTCTGTCTTTAGCATCTTACGACGACAAGATGGACCTAAAGTGGAACCCAAAGTCAGAAACCGGGGTCCTCATAGAAAGGGTACGAAGCCCCGGCGCGTAACCCTTATTAGCCTCCGAGGGTTGGCCCTTGAGTGAAACCCCCTGGCTCTTTGCCACAACTGAAAACACCCTCATGTGCAGAAGGCCCAAAGGTATCACCATGGACGCAGCTGCCATGAGACCTAAAGATCTTTGAAAGTGATGGAGTCACTTTCTGGCCTAGCTTGATTTCCTTCAGGGTGTTGGAGGATGGGTTCGACACAAGTGGGAAACAGCTGAGCCCACCTTGTGATCGAATCCCATGTGACACCCAAATATGTTGTCCTCTGAACAGGAAAGAGAATGCCTGTCATGGCGTTGAGTCTCAATCCTAAAGAATGGAGATGAGCTAGTATGACATCCCAATGTCAAAGCGCTAGATATTAAGACTGAGCTATGATCAACCAGTCGTCTATACAATTCAGAATACGGATGCCCTGGAATCATAGAGCCAGAGCTGCATCCGTGCATTTTATATGTGCGGCTAGGCCAGATAGAAGGACCCGATAAGCTTCGCCCCCGAAAGCAAACCTCAGGAACCTCCTGTGTTGTGGCAGTATTTCAATATGAAAATATGCGTCATTCAGGTTGACCGTCACAAACCAAACCTGTGGTTGAATTTGAGTAACAATCATTTTGGCTGTCAACATTTTGATGTTCAGCCCAAGATGTAGTAAAATTGGACGCAACCCACCATCTCTCCTCTAGCAGGGGAACATGCTCTATGGCCCCTTTGCAAGCAAACTCATTCTGTAACTGCCAAGTCAGCAGATGCGCTCGCTCCGGTTTCATGGAAGTGAAGACCACGCCATTGAAAACGCGGAGAACGATGTGCAATGGAGGGGCGGTGTTAGGTGTCCGGCCTCCTGAAACAAGGCAGGAAGGAACCGAGCACCTAACATTTCGCTGGAGACCGCTGCTTCCCGAAACACCAGTGGTGGCGGAGATTAGACAACGGCCCCCATAGGAGGAGACTATCCCTTATTGGAATTTTTACACGTCCCTCCCCAGGGGGCGACGAGTACTTCCCCTGTCTCTATGAGGGGGTAGCTGGCTCGGCACACTCTCCTTCTGCGCCTCACACCTCATGGGGACCAGACCTGGTCGGGACTGGGTGACCGACAGTCCCGACTCCTGAGCACGCCAGGGGAAAAACCTCACAGAGGTCTGCTCATAGAGCTTCGCCTCCCAAATCTAGTGGTGGCGATGTTTACAGCGCCGCCAAAGAAGCCGGAAGGCGAGAGGGGGCATCAAGGAGGAAAACGCGATCCCTTACCTTGATGCCCGTGAGGTTAAATCACAGATGTCTCAGCGGCAGCCATAGAATGGCCGATAGCAAGGGTCGTCTGCTTAGTGGCACAGAGAAATAAATCTGTGGCTCGGCGCCATCAATAGACACGCCAGTGATCAGAACTCTTAACAGGTGAGCTTGGTATGCCTGCAAAACTGCCATGGTGTGCAGGGCAGCACCAGCCTGACCCGCTGCCTGAAAAGCTTTCCCCACCAACGAAGATGTTAGTCTACACGGCTTGGTGGGCAATGTGGGCTTTTTCAGGGAGGATGAGCAACCAGGAGAGAGATAGCTCGCAAGCGTCTCTTCAAGCTGGAGTATCATAAAACAGGGGATTAATAAGGCTTATTCCATGAAAGAGTTAATTCGTCATGGTCGCCAAAAAAAAGGGGGGGGGGACCCTCGTTGAGGCCCCTCCCCTGGCCACCTGACAGAAACCGGAATTGATGAACGCGRTACTTCCAACTCGTTTGTGGTCAAACTGGAGGTGTACTTTTACCGTGAGACGGGAATCATCAGTCAAGGTGGTGGAGAGGGAGATGGAACCTGGTGAGCCACTCTCATTTCTCACCGTGTCTGTGCGTTTCCCGGTCGCAGAGGACAGATGGCTCGGTGGTGTGTAGCAGATCCACAATACGCGCAGAGCCCCTCTCTGAATCAGCGTTCCCGTTCTGCAGCAGTTAAGGAGGCACGCCCTAATTGCATGGGTTCCCCGGCTCCTGTGTTAACCACGGCGGGAGGTGGAGAACCGACGTGTCCAGTAGGTGGAGTGAATGAGGATCGGGCTTCGGAGACTGGAGCTTGGGGGAAGAAAGTGGTGGATCGAGGAGCAGACTGATGTAATGGCATCGTGATGGGCAGCAGGGTACGGGGAGCTGGCTTGGGGCGAGCGAGCAGACGTTGGTCGATCCGGAGGGCGAGTTGGATTAAGCCCTCCAAAGTCGCTGGGAGCTCTCATCAAGCCAGTCCCTCGTAGTAGGTCGTCCGGAGAGCGGAGTCTCACCAGTCGGTCTGCACAGCAAGGGTACGAAACTCCGCGGTGTAGGAGCTCACGGACGACCCTCCCTGCCGTAGGTGATATAGTTTGGAGTCGGTCTCCACCTCAGCAGCAGGATGTTCGAAGGCAAGTTTGAGTTGGCGGGTGAATACCGTGTAAGAGTAGGCGAAGAACTGCCGTGGCCCACTCAGCTGCCTGCCCAGATAGTATCAAGACGAGAAGAGCAATGCGCAGTCGGTCTGTGGAGTACCTGGTGAAATTGAACTCAAACACGAGATCCAATGCGGTTAGAAAAACACTGCACTTCCCATCTGTGCCATCCCATTTATCCGGTAAAGCCAGAAAAACATCAGAAGATGGGGAGAGATTTGTAGCGTGGATGGTAAACCCAAACGCGGAAGTAGCGCGAGCAGGCAGGATAACCACGCTGGTTATTATTAGAACTCTCCCGAAGCGAGAGCAAGAGTTTACGCAAATAAACCCGCGTTCTAAATACACACACCCAATTGAAAGCGAAACCCAAGAATGTGAGTACTCACGTTTAGATGAGCGAAGCGTCGGCGATAGCATGGGCAAACTCAATGACTGAGCAATGTGAAGCGCCATCTTGTTTCCTTTTATGCTTCCTGACTCGCGACAGTATTACTTCCGGGTCCTAGTGCCGTTCGTGTTACGAGTGTGCATGACAATATTTGTGTTTAATTAAATTCTTAACTCCTCATGTTCCAGTGTTTATGCGGTAATTTGGTCATGTTCACCGATGGGTTGACACTATGATTATTCGTTATTTATTATTATGCTTACTTACTTAGAGAGATTCTGTTTGATGCAGATTGACCTGTATATCAACTTGATAACTAGCTATGTCAGATATGTTTACTCCATGGGTGACATGACCAAATTACAGCATATATATATAAACAGCAGACTTTTGTCAGCGACTGTAGATGCCGAATTATTTTTAAGGTGTGCCAGATGGCACTATTCTTATATGGCTCTTTGTCAGGGAAAATCGTTCAATGATAACCCCATAAAATTCCATATACTGTAAGTAGGTACCGTACATCTGTGTGAATAAACCAAGATGCCCATCCCCGTGAAAATGGCGAATTTAGGGAAAGGCTCCCCCACGAGAGGTTTTGTGCGGACCACTGAGCTAAAATTGACAGTTACTGTTTTTTAATACCTGCAGTGGAAGAGTCTGAGAATTTATTTACCATAAGCTTTGTTGTATTGTCTTTAATCACTCTATACACAACCTATGATGACACACTCCTGCCTATACTACTTGCCTCTGCATTACAGCAAGACTTTCCCTGCTAACCCCCACAACGCGGAACTCACAATACAGCTTCAAGGCACCATGAAGTGAAACACAAGCACTCTTTAACTCACTTCAATCGGCATACACTCCCAACCTCTGCACTTGGACCCATAACGCCCTCTAGCAAGCCTGACATAATCAGTGGTAGTTTTCACAACTACTATTAATGATAATAATACTGAATGGAGGAAGCGCAGTCAAATAAGTAGGAGATGAAAGTATTGCAGGACAGAATAAAATGAAGAATAAATGCATATCAGTATTTAAAGTTTGAGCCCGAAATGTTTGAGCTCTATCGTTTGCGGTCAATGGGTGCCTAAGAGAGAGAACACATGTTTGGCTTCAGTAAACACACAATACTTCAGATTGAAACACGACTGCCCCCTACAAGTAATGAACGGCATTTTCACAGCTTCCTGCGAGCTGCCGCAGAAGTGCGCAAGATCCCTTTTCTCGAAACGTGCGTTCTTAATGGCCAGATCTGTATATCCTTAAGAACACAGCTCCGGATGGTGCATTCACTTAAAGCTATGCTTAAACTAAGAAAATTAAGACTAGAAACAACAACTAATGCTGGGAGAGACATTAAGATATGGGACTGGTTGGACCTGAAACTGGGAGCATGGTTTGCTAAATTAGGTATGTTCTTGGGACTTTCTATAGTAATAAGAGGATTGTTGTTCTGTTGTGTACTTCCTGTATTAAAATCCTTGGTCATAAGAGCAAAAACACCCCTAACCAATGAAAGGCATTTACAGATCTGATTGTGAATCACAAGAATTAGAAGAGGATTCATGCACCTCGAATGAGGACGAAGAAGATGAATAACGATGAGCCCTGTCTTGGGTGAAAGTACTAGCCAGGCCTCTCCCCAAAAAGTGGCCCTCTACTATGCGCAAAGTATCTGGGTCGAAGACTATTATATTACAGCAAGGCTGTTTGAAATTATACTCACTCCTAAAATTGTTTCATTTTATGTTTCATATGATTTATCCAATTAGTTTAATCCTAGACGTATTGTACTAATTACATATTCATGTTATGTTACTGTGTTATGAAAAGTGTAAGGTTAAGAGTTTTTTTTTTACTTCTTCCTAGTCAAGTGTGGGAGGAGATGTTTGGCCAATTCTCCACTAGAGTGTGAATACATAGGTTGGTCATTAATAAAAGTCCAGTGATTTAATTTAATCACTAGATAATGTAAAGAAAATTAACACATTGATCTGCACTCTAGAAAGAACGATTAATGTGGACGTTATAAGCCCCAGAGGGGGAAATTTGAACTTGATTTTACTTACTTTTAAGGAATAAAATGTAACCCATTTTGATGTAATTGACATTTACTATACCCATCAGATTTGATATGTGTGTGCGTATCTGAGCACGTGGGCCCCCTGGAATGTGCTTACACAGGAAATCTGAGCTATACATTGGGGCACACCACATCTGGGTCTCTTAATGAGACCCAGATGTTGAAGATGACATAATCCAGTGTATAATGGACCCTATTTTGGAGGGAAAGGTATATAATGCGGAAGCGGTCAACAGAAAGTGTGGCTCTGCAGACCTTCCTGGCATTTATTGTTTGCCAATAAGAGTCGTTATCTTCTGAAACCAAAGTCTGAGTCTTTGATTATTTTCTCCAAGCACTCCAAGCCTCAGACTGTTTCCCTGACTACTGACTCTCTTTTCTTTTTCTCTATCCTGCACATTCCTCATTAAAATCATTAAAACCCAGTCCAATCTGTTGTTTCAGGTTTTGGGTCCTCCAAGCCATGCAGAATCATGTTTTTTTTATTTCTCCAGTACCGTTAATACAATAAAACCATTTCTACTGAGTGAGAAACTGCTGAGGATGGGTGTCAGCACATCCATTGTGTCCTGGATAGCTGACTATCTGTTAGATAGGCCTCACTTTGTAAGGTTGGGGAATTTCCTGTCTGATGTCATGGTCAGTAAAACAGGAGCACCTCATGGTACTGTTCTTTCTCCAGTTCTGTACACCTTAGATTTTCAATAAAACTCCTGCCACATGCAGAAGTTCTCTTATGACTATGCGGTGGTGGGGTGTATCACGGATGGACAGGAGTCATGAATATTGATGACTTCTGGACAGGTTTGTGGGGTGGTGCACCAGAAACCATCCGCTTCTAAACATCATAAAAACCAAAGAGATGGTAGTGGACTTTAGGAAGTGTATCCGAACTGTGATTACGCCTGTTACCATCTTGGGTGAGAAGGTTGGGGTTCACTTGAGCAACAGATTGGAGTGGAGGACCAACATTGACACTGTGTATAAGAAGAGGTTGAGCAGACTTTCAATGAAGCTCAGATCTTTCAATGTATGCAGCAGGATACTGGAAATGTTTTATCAATCTGTTGTGACTAGTGCTGTTTATAGGCTGTGGTCTGCTGGGGGAGCAACATCAGTGCTATGGATGCAAGCAAGATAAATAAAATCATCCGCAAAGCTGAACACATAATTGGACACAAAGGTTGGAAATGGTGATGGACAACCGATCACACAGGAAATCATTCATAACATTCGCCATTGCACTGTACAACGACTCACCTCTATGTAACAGATGACAAAAGCAACTTATATACATAGCCCATTATTCACTGTCACATTATGCACACTTTGCAACCTGATAATTTGCATTTAATTGACATTTAATTTCTTTTTCTTAGTTTGAATTGCCAGTTTACATTGTTTTTTTTATATAGCATCTGCAATACTATATTAATTTATATAAGTTACAATTACCTTCTCTCTCTATCCATCTATCTATCTATCTATCTATCTATCCATCTATCCATCCATCCATCCATCTATCCATCTATCTATCTATCTATCTATCTATCTATCTATCTATCTATCTATACATACATAAATACATACATACATTAATACATACCACTTGTCCTGTTCAGGGTCGCAGGAAGCCCAAAGCCTATCCCAAGAGACTATATGCCAATACTATAAGAGTATGCCAGTCCATCACAGGGTGAGATAAACCCTGTACAGGTATACCAAATTAGCCTATTCTGCATGTCTTTGGACTGTGGAGGGGAAAGCAGTGCCCAGAGGAAACAAACTAAGTATGAAAATAAACTTAGCTAAGATAAGAAAAATATAACTATAGAAGAAAAAATATGCATGAAAGTGTCTTATTGTCATGCACACTCGTAACAAGACCGGCACTAGGACCCAGAAGTAGTATGGTCGGGTTTCCAAGAAGCATAAAAGGAGACAAAATGGCGCTTCACATTGCTCAGTCATTGAGTTCGTCCATGCCTTTGCTGACGCTACGCAGACTATTCTGTGAGTACTCACCGATTCGGGTTGCTTCTTTGATTGAGTGTGTGTTGCTAGAACGCGGGTTTATTTGTGTAGATCCTTGCTCTTTGTGTAGGAGATTTCTTAGACTAATCATGTGGTTATCCTGCCTATTCGTGCTGCTTCCGCGTTTGGGTTTACAATCCACGCTACACAGGCTAACTGCTAAGGCTTTTCAGTTTATCCTTCGGTTGCACGTGACAGAATGACTGAGCCAAAAGTAATAAACCCAGCAGAGTTTGCTCGCCTCTGTGATGTGGTTGACCAACATGACGAACTGATCAATAAGCTCAGAAGTCGCGTCTCTCCGAAAGGACCTCCAAGACGTCGCGGGGTGGCTGCTCAGTCGGCTGTTGCCACGCCCGTCGCAGCAGCTGCAGCGCCGCCCCTCCTCTTCTGATGTTTTCATAGCTCTACCGGATAAGTGGGATGGCACAGATGGGAAATGCAGCGTTTTTCTAACCACATTGGATCTTGTGTTTGAGTTCAATTCCACCAAATACTCCACAGACCGACTGCGCGTTGCACTTCTCGTCTCGTTGCTATCCGGGCAGGCAGCTGAGTGGGCCACGGCCGTTCTCCGATCAGATTCAGACACTGCTTATTCATATGGAGAATTCACCCGTCAACTAAAGCCATCTGCGGCAGGGAGGGTCGTCCGTGAGTCGCTACACAGCAGATTTCTGTATTCTCGCTGTGCAGACCACCTGGGGAGACGCCACCCTCCGGACGGCCTACTACGAGGAACTGGCTTCATGCATAAAAGATGAACTCGCCGGAAGGGAGCTTCCGACCACACTGGAGGTACTGATTCAGCTCGCTCTCCGGATTGACCAGCGCCTGCTCTCCCGTCCGAGGCCAGCCCCCCAGACCCTGCCGCCCATCACGCAATCTTTTTCACATACCACATCCCGACCACCAGCCTTCATCACCACTGCTATGGCACCCACTGGATCTCCACCTCCCACCATGGTTGACACCGGAGCCGAGGAACCCATGCAATTAGGACGCACCTCCTTGAACACTGCTGAGTGAGAACGACGCTTCAGGGAGAGACTTTGCCCCCTTCACCCGGGAAACACCCAGGCCCGGTGAACCATGGAAGCAGTTCACCGGGCTCCCTCCATCTCTCCGCCACCATGCCCAGCGCCTCTTGTCTCACGGTTCAGGTACACCTCGAATTTGGCCACAAATGAGTCAAAAGTTCTGCGTTCATTGGCTCCCCAGGGAGCTGTTTATCATCTGGACTGACCACAAGAATCTCATCACCATCCGGAACCTCAAACAACCCAAGGCAGGTGCGGTGGGCTCTGTTGTTTGAACATTATGATTTCCACTTATCATACCGCCCGGGGTCGAAGAACACCAAGGCTGACGCCCTCTTCCGACAGCACGAGAAAGACGCCCCCCGGGCGGACCCCGCGCCTGTTCTTCCCCCCCTCCAAGATCATCGCCCCACTTCGCTGGAAACTGGAGATGAGGGTTCACCAAGCACAAGCCGCAGAGAACGAACCGGCAGGTGTGCCGCCTGGACGACTCTATGTCCCCAAGAACACCCGGACTGAAGTCATCCAATAGGGACATTCCACCCYTCTATCAGGGCACCCAGGCATGCAGCGCACCCTACAATATGTGCAGTGTGCCTTCTGGTATCCATCTATGGCCAAGGACATCAGCGAGTTCGTTCAGATGTGCCCAGTGTGTGCCAGGACCAAGGACACCAATCAACCAACACCCAGGGAACTCCAACCGCTTCCTGTTCCCCGTCGGCCCTGGACACACATTGCCATCGACTTCATCACGGGCCTGCCGGTCTCCGAAGGGAAAAATGCCATCTTGACCATTGTGGATTGGTTCTCTAAAGCTGTGCACCTAGTGGCCCTCGCCGGACTCCCGTCAGCTAAAAGGACAGCCGAGCTGATTTTAGAGCACGTAGTCCATCTGCATGGGTTCCCCAAGGACATCGTCTCGGACAGGGGGCCCCAGTTCACTGCACGGTTCTGGAAGGCCTTCTGCCATCTGATCAATTCCACCTGCAGTCTCTCATCAGGTTACCATCCTCAGACGGAACGGACCAACCAAGAACTGGAGAGATACCTGAGATGCTTCATCGCCAACCGTCAGCGCTCAGGCTGAACCTTCCCATAACCTCCATGTTTCCTCCGCCACCAAGTTAAGTCCCTTTGAGGTATGCCAGGGTTTCCAACCTCTGATGTTCCAACATCAAGAACCAGAGGTTGAGATACCAGTGTCGACGGTGGTGGGTCCTAGCCAAGGAAGCAATTCAACGTGCTAACACTCGTTACACCACGCAACATCGCCGTCGACAACCTCCGGGACGATTGTACCACGTAGGTGACAAAGTGTGGCTGTCCACAAAGAACCTGCACCTCCATACAGAATCAAAGAAATTATCACCAAGGTTCATCGGCCCCTACCGCGTCACCCTTTGCATCAACCCTGTCACCTACCGGCTCCAGCGGCCTGCAGCGCTTCGGATCCATCCGGTATTCCATACCTCACAACTCAAACCCTTAACAACGTCACCCATTGTAGGAGTAAGAGTAAGAGCTATTTGTCAAGATTCTTAAAATAGGAAATCACTCCCATCTCCATTAACATGTTGGAGAGCTCCAGAGGCCTCATAGGATCAGTTTACTGCTCTGAGGTGCTTAGTAAATAAGGACTCTGAATTATTTAAAACCTCAAACACAAGCAATTGCTCCAGATTTTCTACTGGTATTCTACTGAGGATTTAAGTATTTTAAGTTTTTAAAAAAAAGAAGAAAAGAAACTCAGCCTTTATTGTTCACATATAATTAATGCACAGTGAAATTCATTCTTTGCATATCAGCTTTTTGTTAGTCGGTTGGGGTCAGAGCGCAGGGTCAGCAATTATATGGCACACTGGGAGCAGATAAGGTTAAGGGCCTTGCTCAAGGGCCCAATAATTTAAACACAGTTTGTTTTTTTGATGGAAAGTAATAGCAGTAATATTAGCAGTAATATTTGAGGGAAAATGAGCACTAAAGAAACTTATCAAAAATAATTAGATGGCAAGAAGGGGAAGTAAAATACACAAGTGTTAGGAGATGAAAACTTGCTAATAGGATGCAATATACAGGCAAAAAAGAAGCCAAATGTTGTTAAATGAACAACTGAAAAAAGGCACAATGGATTGAAATGGAAAAAGTCTCATATGCTAAGGAAATTAAACAAGAGGAATAGGGAAAAAAGTTAAGGAAGGTGGAATTAGGGCTGAGAATTTAATGGCAAAAGTGCAACCTCATAAAAAAAAAGAAATGGATAGAGAAGAAAGAACTAGTGACCACTTAATACAGGAGTGATAAATGCAAGATATGAGATCAAATCTAAGACTTAAAGCATTTAGATAATTGCATTAACTTCAGAACATCATTTGGATATGGTATGTCGTTTTTAAATGAAGCAATCAGGGATGCTAGCAAAGTGCTGACATAGTTGCCTTGTTGATTTTCCAGTCGAGGGCATGAAGCCTCATTGCTAATAGACAAGTCTTTCAAGGTGAGGTTTTGCCTCTTTAAATAAAAAAAAATGTATTCCTTTATAAAATATTACATCAAGCAAATGAACAGGAACGTGTGGTAGTGAAATTAAAATCCATCCCTAAAAGGGGAGGCAGAAAAAGAAAAAGTGGTACTATGGTGTAGTACTATCAGTGTAAGAAAGCTTATAAAAGGGTTAAGGACCTTCTGACTGGTGAGTAGGATGGTCAAGACATAAGACTTGGGCTTGTCTGATGTGTGAGCCGAGAAATGCAGAGCCCCGCATTGGAGTCATCTGTCAACCTGAAGTATTTTTCTAGTAGGATGGCTCCTATAAAAAAATAATAATGAAAAAAAATTGTGTTAACCATTTAAACTGCACTTTTTTTTCTAAGCCGTTATAAGCTAAAATTAAGACTTTAAGCTGCTTGTGCCCACTTACATTGGGGGCATCTGGCCCAGACCCAACCAACTAAGGGAGAAGATCATGGCGTGCCAGCATACAAGCGGTGCATGAGTTTCACTGCTGGAATTATGATCCACAGACCCCACTGCATGCACAGCTAGATTGCTTCATGATGGCTACAGCCCGGTCTGGAGAGAATTGTCACAGACTAGGTGCTACATTCACTCCCGCAGGAAGAAAAAAAAACTGTCGGCATGCATTCTCCACCATGCACCTTGCTCCATAAAAGGATAAAAGCCCTCCTGTTATGTTCCACAACAATGGAGAGAGACTTTTTAACAGCAATTCAGAGCCGAGTCACCGTGGGATGAATGGATGCTGACTGAAATGGAACCACCGCCATCTTCACCATGATTTAGGACAAGTCAACCTGGCCCAGAGGAGCCAGCCCCAGCCCCCACAAAGTGGGTCTTGGTTGGAGGAATGCCACTTTCTTTCCTGATTGATACTGGGCGAGTGGTTATCCTGCCATGTCCCTCTATTATCCAGCCAGAAACACCGACATGTGAGCCACTCCCAGTCACCTGCATTCATGACTGCTCTTTATCAACCAACACAGTAAACCTGTGTGAAAAAGTGATTGATGGGGTGATGGCTAACCTCCCGGTACCCCTTATCCTGGGACGAGACTGGCCTGAAATGAGGCCTGCCAGAAAAACGAACAAGAAAATAAATGCAGCACCACCCCACCGTAGATGGCGCAAAGCACCCCAGAATCCCGTGTGGCTGGCTCAAGCTCCAAATGAGGTTGTGGATGCTGAGACTGAAAGTGAACAAGTTCTGTCACCTAACCCACTTTTATCCCTGTCTTAGCTGGTGGGACAAAATGTGTGAATTTTCTTGCAGCTACAGAGGGAGAACAAGCGCTAAAAACACTGCTGGAGTCAAATGCGCAAGAACGACAATAAGGTTAAACCAAGTTTTTTCTTTTTTTTTATATTATCATAATTAGAGACAGGAGAAACAACGAGATCTCTTAGTAGTACCACAAGGAAAATTATGCTGTAATGCACCTGTCACATACACCCACTTGGCAGACACCTGGGAGCAAATACCGCAGAAAAACTTTGTGATTGTTTCCACTGGCTGGGACTTGACACACGACTGGTAATGTTGTCCCAAGTGCCAGAAAACTGCCCTTAGGAAGCCCGTTCCTTCCTCACTAATTCCCTTAACGATCACCAGTGGTCCCTTTGAGCAAATCGGGATGGATCTAGTCGGGCCGCTTTCAAAATCAGCCAAAGGTCATGTGATTCCTGGTCATCATTGACTACAGATGTGGCCATTAAGAAGGCATTTTTTTTTCCCACGGACGGTTCAATTTGTTTTGCGGAGTGCCAGCAGATCCTGCAAGCACCATTTTAGAATTTAAATAAATTGTCTTGTGCTTCACAGAATATTCGTCAGATGGCCAATGGAAGGACATTATCTAAAAGCCAGACCAAGTACAACAAAGAAATGTGTACAACAATGTTGTTTCCAATGCTGAAGCAAACATTCATTTTATTTTTTTACAATAGATCTTTTCTGAATGTATGTATATGCGCTTTAAATTATGTTCATAATAATTAAATGAGATGTCCTAAATCTGCTTTAAAATTCATAAAGTAAGTTTGTTATATAGTTTTTGTAATGTCTTAACAGGGATAAAACAAGGAAAGACATGGCAATGCCTCGATTAAATTGTCTTATTAAATGAATTTAATTTCCTGATCGTAGGCTATATGATAGGTGTGAACTATGCGAATGTCATGATTTGTGAATATGTCAAAAACAACATATCAGAAACAAAATAAATCAATATTTTCAAGTAAATATTCTTACATGCACAGATAAAAGTCATATCGATAAGAATGCTTGCCTGAGAAACTGACTCGTTGTGTGTCATTGTGATAACTCTGATGGATATACCTGCATACTAGTAATCGTAGATCGATTTTCAAAGGGATGCCGACTGATTCCTCTATGAGGACTACAGACGGCAATGAAGACAGCAGAGCTCCTCTTCAACAGGGTCTTCCGATACTTTGGAATCCCTGAGGATATTGTTTCAGATAGAGGCCCTCGATTTACTTCAAAAGTTTGGCGAAACTTCTTTCGACTCCTAGGTGTGACTGTAACCCTGTCCTCAGGATATCACCCTCAAACAAATGGACAGACTGAGCGGAAGATACAAGAGATCGGCCGTTTCCTTCGGACCTTTTGTCACCAGAATTCCTGGAACCAGTTCCTGGGGTGGGCCAAATATGCCCAAAACTCACTGCAACAACCGACCACAGGTCTCACTCCGTTCCAGTGCATGCTAGGCTATCAACCCCCACTATTTCCTTGGAACGGGGAACCAGCAGATCTCCCGTTGGTCGACAGGTTCCGAGAGAGTCAGAAAGTATGGGAAGAAGCTCATCATCATCTGCTGCGAGCGGTACGTAGGCACAAGGACATGGCTGATCGACGGCGAATTACAGCTCCAACATTCCAACCTGGAGATAAGGTATGGCTCTCGACTAAAAGACATGCGCCTACGACAGCCCTGCAAGAAGCTCAATCCCAGGTATGTCGGCCCCTTCACAATCATGGAAAGGATAAACCCGGTAACGTATAAATTGCAATTACCCCCACAATATCAAATTCACCCAACTTTCCATGTCTCACTGTTGAAGAAATATCAAGACCCTGTCTTTTCCTCCACAGAGCCTGGCCCAGAAGAGGAAACGCCCCCTCCGCCGATCATAGTCGACGAAGGAATCGTCTACCAGGTCCAGGACATCCTAAATTCTCGCCGCCATGGTGGGCACCTAGAGTATTTGTTAGATTGGGAGGTTATGGTCCCAAGGAGAGATCCTGGGTACCGCGAGATAAGGTTCTGGACCCCATTCTACTGGAAGAGTTTCATGAAACTCATTCAGAGCGCCCAGCACCCAGGGGCAGAGGCAGACCACCACGACGGCAGAGGAGTCGACCCTCAGGAGCGGGTCGTGGAGGAGGGGGTAATGTCACAGTCGGGCCAGGCTCCGAACCCGGACAGACACCACGCCCCCCATCGCCGGAATTCTAACCATTGCCACCTGAGATCAATCAAAACGCACCTATAAAGGACACACACCACGCTACACTCAACGTTCGAGCTCGTATCAGCAAAAGTGGACCGAATCTCTGAAACGCAAGTAAAAGAGATCTCATAGCTAAAATACTTACCTGTACTCCCTGTGTTCTTCCCACAGTAGTGTTCCAGTTTCTCTCCTGCATCGGCGTTGCTGAGCATCCGTGGTGTGCGTCTGTCGTCGCTCCTAGGTAATCCCGAGGCTGAATCTCCGAAGATCCGGAAAACAACCCTTGTTCTGTTTGAATCGTCATCCTTGAGTAACAATCCTACCATTTAAGTGCATCCACTCTTGAGTATCTGTCTTGCCTAATAAGAACTGTAAATAAACTTCACTCACCCGTACAACCCTCTTCCTGTGCGAGTCCGCTCTGTGTTACAGGCGTTTTCACTTAACAAAAGGGAGTGTTGGGCGAGTGTATAGGTGTGAACAGTTAAAACATCAATTGACAGAGATTTTCCTCATCAGAACATGTGTTGTATTGCTTTTTATTCACTCGAAACTTTTGATGTTAAAGACAATTTTGAAAATATTTATTTATTTATTTTTATAGACATCCATAATTTACCTTAGTTTACAGGGGGATAATTGATAACCAATGTTAATGTTATGGCTGATAAGTGTATGTTGTCAAAATATTTGTGGACATATAATTGGGACAAAACATTAGGTACTAAAGGTAAATTAAGAAGGTCTTGAAACATAATGCAATAACTACAGTATGTCACGTTTGTAGAGGTGGTGTAGGTGAGGCATAAACACAGAGGTAAAGRCTTTTGAAAGATGTTTTTAATAATAAAGAAATATGTCCATGCATGTTGGCTGTGTCAAACATTATTGTGATAACATTCCATATAATAACTACCTACATTTGTGATGCATCTAACAATATGTGTAAAATAATAACAAAGTGGTCATGTTAGCTGTAAAATTAAGTAAGGGAAGATTAAAATGATGGAATAGTGATTTCAGAAGCAACTCTCTTAATTAATTTTCCTAAAATTAATTAATTTTCCACAGATCTCTCTCTCTCTCACTCACACACACACACACACACACACACACACACACATAGAGAGAGAGAGAGAGAGATGACACTGCGATTACCTCGCTTTTCTGAAGTTCTAAACATTAGATAGATACGGTTTATTGTCCTTGTAACATTACCTATACAACGAAATTTTTACTCTTACACTCTTCACTCACTGATCAATTTAATTCAAATGGGTGTATACTTGGCCATTTATTCAAGTAATGAGAGCAATGGATAAATTCATGATAAAAACAGAGCTTCAATTACAAACTTACCAAATCCAAGAGAAGCCAGAGAAGCAATGGGTACTGCCTGGACAGCTGTGGAGGTGTAAAGACCAGTGACTAACAATCCATCGAAGAATGAACTAGTGGAGATTGCCACTACAGAGAGATGCATATAATTAGTACAGGAGGTCAAAGATATAAACTTTAGTTATAAATGTACAATGCCTGGCCAAAAATAAATAAATAAATAAATAGGGATTTCAATAGTCAGATTACTATTGACTAAGGAGATATTAAATTACTGATACAGGGTTAAGAACCCTTCAATAAATTTAAACTTGGAAGGGTAGAGCTGATTCATCAATTCTGTGGAAGAAATGTGGTCAGAAATAAATTATGAATAGAAATTACTTAAACAGTTGCATGGCGTACTCTTGCATGAAGGTACATGGTAAAAAAAAATCATAGTTATTTTTAATAGTAAAAGTAAGAGTATTTCCATACACAGATTGTGATAAGAACACAAAGAATGGTACTAAACAGCAGTGTGACCACTAAAAAAAACATATTCATGAGGCTAATCGGGAAAAAAAGCCTTAAATTTTCTAGGGAGCATAAATATTGGACTTTGGAGCAATAGAAAAAGGCCATGTGGTCTGATGAGCTCAGATTGACCCTAATTCAAATAGATCGGTGCATCATGGTCTAGAAGAGAAGTGTATGAAGCAACGGATTCATAATGCATAGTGGATATTTTACAGGTTGTTCAAGTCTAGGCTTAGCAACGTTATGTGGTAATAAAATGAATGATCTCAATGTACTGAATGATCAAGTTACTTCTCATGCTTCCAGAATCACTCTGGAATAAGCCTGCGCCATCAGAAAAATAAAACTAAAATGATATAATGACCAGAATGCACTGAATGACTAGGACCCTTCATTATAAACCAAAATATTTGACTCTGTACGTGTAAGAGGAGCAATGTATATTTGTCTATCTATATCTTCAATATACTGAAATATTTGCAGTATTTCAAATTCTATAATACACGCTACTACTCAAAAGTTTAGGATCACTTTCAAATGTATTTGTTTTTTGCAGAGTGGTTTATTTTCTACATTCTACACCAATACTGGGGATTTAAAAACTATGGAATTACACACATGAAATTAGGTAATTATCTAGCAACAACAACAACAACAACAACAACAACAGTCAGTTGTTAATTTAAGACATGGAGGTCAGCGTGTCTGGAATCGTTCTTGCAAATGCATTTGCAAAACCCATTAAACACCATGGTGAAACTGGCTCTCATGAAGACCTTCCCAGGAAGGTAAACCAGAACTTACCTCTGCTACAAAGAAGACATTGATTTAGAGTTACCAGCCTCAAAAATAGGTATTCAGGGACAGGCATTAAAATGATTTAGATCCTACCTGTCTGACCGATACTGTTTTGTATATCTTGTATAACTGTCCGGTAGAATGCCAGTGAAATATGGAGTCCCACAAGGGTCAGTTTTAGGATTCTGCTGTTCTCCATATACATGCTTCCCTTGGGTAACATCATTATAAGACATGGGATTAGTTTCCATTGTTATCCTGATGCTACCCAGTTATACATCTTAGCAAAAAAAGATTAAATACCCAAGTGTCTAGATTAACTGAGTGTGTCTGATATAAAAGCTTGGATGACCGATAATTTTCTCTTATTAAATTCAGATAAGACAGAGATAGTGCTTACTGGCCCCAAAAACCAGTACACAACAGCTCTCTCACAATTCAGCTTGCGTTTAGAAGAATGTACTATTAGTACCAGCTCGACAGTGAAAGACTTGGGCATAATATTAGACAGTAACTGTCCTTTAATCATATTTCTTATATTACAAAAACTGCCTTCTTCCATCTTGGACATAGGCATGTTCTTAGGAACATTTTATCTGTATCTGAAGCAGAAAAGCTGGTTCATGCATTCATGACCTCCAGACTGGACCACTGTAATGCACTACTAGGTGGTTGTCCTGCATTCTCAATAAACAAGCTACAGTTAGTCCAAAATGCAGCTTCCAGAGTCCTCACCGGATCAAGAAAATATGATCATATAACCCTAATATTATCATCCCTGGACTGGCTTCCTGTTCAGTTTAGAATTAATTACAAACTAGCATTACTTACGTACAAGGCTCTAAATGATTTAGCACCCACATATCTAGCCAGTCTTCTGATACGTTACAATCCACCACGCTCCTTAAGATCACAAAACTCCGGACTTCTGGTAGTTTCCAGAATATCAAAATCTACAAAAGGGGGGAAAGCATTTTCATATTTAGCTCCTAAGCTTTGGAATAGCCTTCCTGACATTGTTCGGGCTTAGACACAGTTTTCCAGTTAAAAAGTAGACTCAAGACACATCTCTTTAATCTGGCTACCCGTAATTCATCCCATAACCTCATACTCCAGTACATCGATCCTGAATGGTAACTATGCTAATTCTTTCCACCTGTTCTTTATTTCTCTACCCATTCCAAGGCATTCCAGAGATTGTGCCAGCTTCAGTGGGAAAAGGCCAACCCTGCATGGATCCTGAGGCATCCAGAGAAGGCCCACCTCCAGCTGGATTCTGCTTCATGATTTTTTGAAGCTACACATGCTGCTCCTGAGCTCCCAGTGATCCAGTGTAGCACCTTTTTACATTTTATTTTTTCTTCTTCAAAATGCTTCACTGAAAACTGGGTCAGAATTTATGACTACATCACAAAGCATTTTGTCAAACTTCCATCCCCAAGCAAATCTTTAAACCCCAAATGCTCACTTCTCCATTGAAAACAAAATTCTCACTCAGATGGGTCGCACAAAAGAAAAAATACATCTATATACTTATAAGATCAATTTGAAGTTTCACTCAAATATCCTATAAGCTGCTGTCAATCATACTACATATAAGGCACATTCTATAAATAGGGGTACATGTTATATCCATGGGCTGTATTTATCAATCTTACTACTACGTATTAAAGCAATGATGAGTTTTATATTGGACCACGTTTCTTCTTCATTCTGTCCAAGAAATGTCTGTCAACTGTATTACCCGTTGGAAAATTCCCTCTAAATCAGCAATGGCTTGCTCCAAATTCAAATGTCCAACATCGTGTGATGTCATTTCTTCTTTAGGAGGGAAATTTGAAGACAATGTGGTAAATTTCTACTCCACCTCTTCAATTTTTTATTAGTATTATTGAATGTACATAAAGATGATTATTTAATCTTCAACTGTGTTATCAACATGTTCTTGTAAACTTACTTTAGATGTTATACATACTAATACACAGGGAAAATGCATAAAATACATGAGTTGATAAAGGTTATGTGGTGAATGGTCTGAGGTCTGCAGTTAGCATTACTCCCTAAAATGCCCAAAATATCAACTCTTACCTGTCACCTGTGTCAATTGTAACACAGACGACAGAGATGAACACAGCTGACAATGTTGGCATTTTACTGTCATAATTCATGGCCGCATTGAGTGACGTTAATAAAAACATCCATGTAACATGATTAACTACATGATTAACTAGGAATTGTCTAAAAAACATGCTTTGCGTTAGAATGGATAAAGTCAGCTGATTTACATTATTTATCACAATGATTTCATGAAGTATTAATAGCGATTTGTGTCTGAAATCAAAACACTGTAGGGTTGAACAGGCCCCCAAAGAGAGCAATCAATCGATCACATTCCAGAACCCCTCCCCAGCCTGCATGGCGCCATACCGATAATCTTATCTAATCTGCGACACAAAGCAGCAGCTGTGACACAAAAAGGAAGGAAACCTAACCAAACTTGGGAAAGGAAGTCCGCTGCACCTGGAGCCATAAAAGCTCCAGTTGACCTCGACTACAACAATGTAAATGGGGAATTCCGATAAACAAAGAAGGCAGTTTTACATCTTTGAGTGGAGGGATCCCTCCCTAACTCATACCACTGGCACTCTTGTTGACCTCCAGAGCACATGCCTTTCAATGAACAAAGAGACATAAGGCATAGACACTATTTTAAACAATCTTCAATGTTTAAAGTGTGCCAGTAGGGCAAAACCTATATATATTTACTCAGTATGTTTTATTCCTATGTGTATGTTTGATTATTCTGCATAACTTAAAGGTGTAATCAGTATTTACAAACCCCTTTTATTAGATGAGGGTAGGAATAAGTGCAAGATATGGAATGTGTAATATCAGTCGAAAGCTTGCTTTTTTTTTAAAGAACATTGGTGAACACAGAAAATTGGTAGCCTGACCAGAGCTCACGTAAAATTACTTTAAAAAAGGTATAAAACTCCAACGGGATGGGCCCCACGGTGACAGCCGAAACACCGGGCTAATGTATGCACAAAAGGGGGAACCACGTGAGGCATGGCTAAGCCATGCAACCACATCCGATTGGAACAATCTCCCATGGGGTGGACTGATTTCGAAGAGAAAAACCCTAAGGCAACCAGCAAGCTCACCCCATAACCACTACTCAACCTCTTCCAAGCAGCTTGGGTTTCCACACTTGCAGGTGCTACACCACCTCTGTGGCATCATCCGCTCTTCAAGAACTCTCAATGAGATCTCATGCCAGAACTCCAAAGTCCGGCAACGAAGAAACCCAGAGCGCCACCATCAGTAACCAGGCAACCAACGCTTCACCAAAGGGCTTTCTCAAAAGACGTCATCTCAACCTCAGCGCACCAACCAATCAGCAACATCGTGATTCCTTCCTGTTGCCCTTGGCTTACTCATCAGGCACAATCAGATCACTATGATCTATACATTTTTACCATAATTTTTTTCATATTCTTCTTTTAATTTTGTGAAGCTGCTTTAAGAAAATGATCATTGTGAAAAAACGGTATATAAATAAAACTAAATTGAATTGAATCCAAAAGCAAGAGCGAGAAGTCTGTAAAACTAAGCAGAGTCATCAATGTTAGTCCACAGTGAGAAAAAACAAATCCAGAAGCAAGTATCCAAAATCATAGTCCGTAATGCAGGCAAGGTCATATACATACAATCCAAACACCGATAATAATCCAGAGGGCAAGGCACAAGACAAAATCCAAGAAAACAGGCAGGGTCATACACAAAGGCAGAGATAACTGGGAAAATATCAAATGACAGATCAAGAGGCACGCAAGTGAGCTACTTCAGCACTCAATGGCATTCTAAGTGTCCTTTTCAAGCCAGGGGTGGATTGTTAGCTAGGGAAGGGGAAATCCCTTGGGTAGAATCATGACCTGGATGTGCTTGGCTGGCTCATGACAAAACAAATGTTTTGATAGCTAAACATTAAATACAATATACTTTGTGATTTCCTCCTATCCCCTGTAGCCCTCTTATACCTAAGATAAGGTACAGGGTGGGTGATAGTAAGTGATCCTTGTTTTACAGGATTGCATTCCCACCACACGTGTGATATTGAGATTAATGGTTGCAGTTGTGGGAAAACCACTTTAGGACAATTCAGGGAAATTAAATAAAATTTTATTTGTTTAACAATTTTACCAATGGTCATTGTCACTAAGCAACTTTATAGAATCAAAAGAAAATTATGAAAATGTTTATGAAATGTGAGAAAATGTGTATGAATAAAAATGATTAGATTGTCCCTGATGAACATTCTGACTGTGATGGTGGCAATAAAAAACTCCATGAGATTGCAATAGGAAAAAACCTTGAGAAGAACAGGACCCAACAAGACCCATCTTCATTGGGGTGATAGATGATAGTAGGGATTGTTAAACACAGTCATACTGTGTTAGAAATCAGAAAGTTCAATATAACAGACGATGCCTTTACATTAATATAAAGTCCAGTTCATTATTGGAAGCTCAAGTAAAATGTAGGACATTTCAGTAAAATCATAATAAAGAATAAACAAATAGATCCTACACAAATCACCAGTAAATTATGTAACAACATAAATTTGAGCTAAGGAATATAGCTCCTAGCTCACGTTACACCAGGACCCATATTGATTAAGCATCTCAGAGTAAGAAATTGCATCTTGGTGGCCAAAAATCTTAGAGTGATGCAAATTTGGTCTTACTTTTCAGAGTAAGAGCTATTCATCAACATTTAGCTTTAAATTATGGTAGCTGGTAATATATGGTAATATGTATTTGGCTCACTTTTGATTAGCTTATGACAGTGCTATCGGTAATGTTATTTGCACAAACAAGGTAGCTGCAGTTGGCCAAAATACTGCCTTATGTAGCTAAGAGATGTTTATGAATATTGGCTGTGGTATTTAGTTTGTATTTACAAATACAGTGGAACCTTTGATTACAAACATAATTTGTTCCAGAAGTGGGCTCGTATATCAAAACACTCGTAAACCAAATAATATTGTTTCCATACGAAATAATGTAAACTCAAATTATTCATTTCACAGCCCAAAAAAATAATATATAAAAATAATTAATAGAAAATATAAAGTAAAAATAAAACAAATTAACCTGCACTTTACCTTTGAAAAAAAAAAAATCCCGACAGATAAATATTTGTTTGTGCTTGCAAGCGCTGTGTATGTGTTTGTGTGTGGAATTAGCCCCTCCCCTCTCCCTCTTCTCATCTTACACAGTAACCCCACCCCCCATACCCATTTGAGTTTCACAACACACACAAACAACAGAAACACTGTTTTTAGGAGAGAAAAAAAATATGTCTCTAATGACACCAGACTGAGCGGAACGGAATCCCTGCTGTAAAGTAAAAATAAAACAAATTAACCTGCACATTACCTTTAAAAAAAAAGTAAAAATAAATCCCAACAGATAAGCGTTTCTGTTTGTGCACGCTGTGTATGCATGTGTGTGTGTGGGGGGGGGGGATTAGCACCTCTCTTCTCGTCTTACACAGTAAAACAAATTAACCTGCACTTTACCTTTGAAAAGAATCATGACGGAGCAGTGTTTCTGTGTAGAGCAGAGAGTGTGTGTGTGTGTGTGTGTGTGTGTGTGGGTTTGTGTGTGAAGGCAACGAGGGTGAGAGGGGCGAGGTGTGAAAGTGCAGTGAAAGTGCACTCAACCTGCAGGCTGATACAGAGAGAGAAAATGTATCTTTAATCTCTCTAATGAGACTTTCTTTTGCTTTACACGCGCACACACACACACACGTGTGTTATAATAAACAGTACACATGCGTAGTACAGTACACACACACATACAAACACAAAATGAAAGATGTTTTGCGAGCACAAGCGTGGTGATGGTGTTCTAGTAAACAGGTATGCACTAAGACCAAGCAGGGGAGACGATTACCCACAATTCCGCAGCGCAAGAGAAAGAAAAACCATTGGCTCAGTTGTGATCACGTGACGCTCGGCATCAAAATAAGAAGCGTAAGCGTGATACATGATAGAAGAACCAAGACCTATTCGTTTTCCAAGTCAAAATTTATTAAAAATCTTTGCTCTTCTTGCGGAAGGCTCGCAAACCACATTACTCGCAAATCGAGGTTCCACTGTATCTGCTTAGGTGTAAATGTTTAGTATGTGATAAATATGTATGCAAAACATGTCTGGTGGATGGCGTTTGCTAATGTCTAGGGTTTAAATGTTTGAGACCCTTTCACAATTGTTATCTATGCTCTGTTTTAAAACTCTAATTGAATTATGGCAGCAGTGTGTAGTATTATCTTTCCTCTAAAAATTTTTGTTGTATCACCATCATTGATGTTGTCATGTGACCTACAGAAGAGAGGTTTATTTATGTTGTATCAAAGTATGAATAAATATTTTGGGGGGCCTCTCTGGTCTCAATTCATACCCATTAATTGCACATCTGTTTACTCTGAACAATATAGGAATAATTAGGATAAAATAAATAGGAAGGTGTCTGCATCACCCTTACAAGGTACATGGACTACAGAGACATGTCCATGTCCTGCACTTGCGTACAACCAGCAGATTGATCTCTCTGATCAGCTGTTACAACACTACACTGAAAAGCACAAATCATTGTGCATAAAGAACTATATGGTAACATGTCCCATAAAGAGTTTATAGAACAACTTATCAAAGAGCTTTGTGGTGCCTCCCAGGAAGTAGCACCAAAATGGACAAGGGGATATTTGCATTGGGGGATATGGACCTGTACAAGGCTGCGTCATATAACGTGCGGAAAGCGGTGAAGGAGGCAAAGCAGTGCTATGGGAGGAAACGAGTGTCACAACTTCAACAGAGTGACTCTAGGAGCCTGTGCAGGGACTAAGGACAATAATGGATTACAAAACACCAACATCCGGTATGACGAACGCGGACATGACTCTGGCGGTCGAGCTGAACACATTCTATGCCCGCTTTGAGGCTGCAGCTAAATGCGCTAGTAATACTAATGCTAGCAGCGCTAACGGCTGCAGACAGGAAGACACCGGAAACACGTTCATCATCTCCGAGCATGACGAGAGGAGAGCCTTCAGGAGCCTGAACACCAGGTAACCAGCAGGACTATACGGCACGACTAACTAGCACCTGTGTTCACAGAGATATTCAACCTCTCTTTATCTTAGTTGATGATCCCCACATGCTTCAAAGAGTCCATCATTGTTTATGTTCCGAAGAAACCCCATCCTGCTTCCCTCAATGACTATTGACATGTACCCCTCACCTCAGTAGTGATGAAGCACTTTAAGCTGCTGGTCAGAGACTTCATCATCTCTTCACTACCAGAAACACTGGATCCACTTCAGTTTGTATACCGCCTGAACCACTATACAGATGAAGTCATCTTTCATCTCCTCCACACATCACTCACCCACCTGGACACTAGAAGGGGGAATCATGTTAAAATGCTCTTTGTCGACTACAGCTCAGCATTTAATACCATAATTCCCTCCTCATTCACCACCAAGCTGGAGCACCTGGGACTCAGCTCATCTCTGTGCCAGTGGATCTCCAGCTTCCTAACTGGCAGACCACAGGCAGTAAGGATGGGCGGACATGTCTCAGCCTCCCTCACTCTCAGCACTGGAGCCCCCCAGGGTTGTGTTCTGAGCCTCCTGCTGTACTCACGATTGTGGCGTGGACACTACCACCATAGTCAAGTTTGCTGATGACACCGGCATGGTGGGCCTAAGCACTAAGCAGGAATGGAACTACCAGACCTCCGTCATCAATGAGAGGAGAGAGTGATCCAAGATGGTGGTGTGGCAGTAGCACGCAGCGCCCACTCCGGAGCCAAAATGGTGCTACTTTGTTTACTTAGTGTTGTAGCGCGTTCATTTTACCCAGTATATATACATTGGCGCAAATGGTGTTCATACTTACCACTGCGAGACACTTTTACTACTCAATAAACCGGCAAATTTTATTCAAGATGAGCTGCGTGAGAAGCTACGCTACCTCGGCTTGCTTCGGGAACCAGGCCTCCGGTCCTCGGCATTGCCTGATGCTGGTAGCCAGAGGAGGGGACATCGTAAGCGTAAGCAGAGGAGGGAACATCGTATGCGTGGAAGCGGAAGCGCAGCAAGTGGGCGGGAGTCTGTGCTAGGCTAAAAACAAACCCTAGCCTAGCCATAGTTCCAGCCACCAGCATCCATCTAGACGGACTAGCTTGTTTCGTGCCGACAGAAACGCAGCTCTGTGCAGTAAGACTCGCGGCGGTGGCTTGTATGTTTACATCAGCACGAAAAGGTGTAAGAACTCTGTGCTAGTTTCTAGCTTTTGCTCATCGTTGCTGGAGATTGTGACGGTTAGATGCAGACCTTCTTATTTACCGTGGGAATTCACCACCATTTTCATTATCGGAGTGTACATTCCACCTAGCGCTAATGCTTAGGAAGCTCTATGGTACCTGTATGCTAAGATCAGTGAACTGCAAAATACACATCCGGATGGACTGTTTATTGTTGCTGGAGATTTTAAACAAGCAAATTTCAAGTCAGTGCTTCCTCAATTCCATCAGTATGTGGACTTCGCAACGAGAGGGGAAAACATGCTGGATCTTGTTTACACAAACATTCCCGGCGGAGGCCCGGGCCTCGCCCCCACCTCGGCTACTCAGACCACATCTCTGTCATGCTAATTCCAGCACACAGACCACTCGTCAGGCGTTCAAAACCGGTTCTGAAGCAAGTGAAAACCTGGCCAGCAGGAGCCATCTCTCCTCTTCGAGAACTCTACTGTTTCGAGAACACTGACTGGAACATGTTTAGGGAGTCTGCAACTTACGGCGACTACATCGACTTGGAGGAGTATATGTCATCAGTGACCAGCTACATCAACAAGTGCACCAATGATGTCACTGTCTCCAAGAACATAATCTCACAACTCATCCAAAACCATGGATTACTGCGGAGGTGCGTGCCCTTCTGAGGACCAGAGACTCTGCCTTCAGAGCCATCACCAACTACAGGACTTCAACACCTGCCTGTGACAGTGACGACTCCCTTCTGAATGCGCTGAACAGCTTCTATGCACGGTCGACATACAGAACGACGTGAGGGCGAGGAAGTCCACCCCTCCTCTGAATGACCAGGTGAATGTTTCACCATGGCTGATGTGAGGAAAACTCACGTCAACCCACGTAAAGCTGCTGGACCAGACAACATCATAGGCAGAGTGCTCAGAGAATGTGCAGAACAGTTAGCAGATGTTCTCACCGACATCTTCAACATCTCTCTGACAAACCTGCTACTATTATTGAAAATAATAACCTGCTGTTATCAGAAATCAAGGTAAGGTAAGGACCACCAGAGACAACATGTATTCATTCAAGTGTATGTACATTTAATTATTGTGCCACTCTCATTCACACGCCGGCCATGCACACCTCATTCACCCAACCTATAAACTATTAAGACCTAGAGTCCTCTCTCGCTCCCACACAAGTCCATAATGCCCGATGTCCTCTGCGAGCGACGTCTCCTTAAATGGCGACGCGGTGGTCACCGACGAACCAGTCCCGCGCGCACTCTGCCGCTGGTTTAGTTATCCCCGGAGGAACAGCTGTCACACACGTCAACTCACGGGGAACACACTCACAACACCAGACAAAATACAAGCAAAGAAAAAAACCCTCATGCGCATTGGAAAGGCATATCCCGCATTCGGGTTTACAATTAGTGGCTTTAGTTTTTAGCTTTAGCATTAGCTTCTTAGCTCTGGCTGTGTAATGGCTGCTGTTACCTAACCCAGCCTTTCTTCTTCTTTTATGGAATTAAGGTAAATGGCTCCCACAGCGCCCCCACTGGCCAGGAGCCCGTAACTAGGGAACTGCCTGTTACACCGTGCCATCATTCCCACATGCTTTAAGTCTACCATCATCATCCCTGTGTCAAAGAACTCTTCTGTGCCCTGTCCCAATGACTACTGCCCTGTTGCACTCACATCCATCATCATGAAGTGCTTCAAGCGGCTCATCATGAGACACATCAAGACCCTGCTGCCCCTCAGTGCACCCCCTGCAGTTCGCGTATCGTTCAAACCGTTCAACGGACAACGCCATCTCCACCACACTCCACCTGGCACTGACACATCTTGACCGGAAAGACACTTATGTCAGAATGCAGCATAATAATACAATCATCCCCCAACACCTGATCGGGAAGCTGAGCTTGTTGGGCCTGAACACCTCTCTCTGTAACTGGATCCTGGACTTTCTGACAGAAAGACCTCAGGCAGTTCGGATCGGGAGCTATACCTCCAGCACCACGACACTAAGCACTGAGGCCCCCCAGGGCTGCGTGCTCAGTCCCCTGCTGTTCACGCTGCTGACTCATGATTGTGTAGTGACACACAGCTCCAATCATATCATCAAGTTCGCTGATGACACGACCATGGTGGGTCTCATCAGCAAGTGCGATGAGTCATAATACAGAGAGGAAGTGCAGAGGCTAACGGACCACCTACCTGCTATTTGCAATATTTGCACAATATTTATCTCACTTTGCTATTTGCACAAAAAATATTTTTGACACAATGTTAATTGTTTACTGCTGTTTTTCTCACTACCTCAACACATACCTCATCACTAAAAAAAGGCATTTCAGTACTGAAATGTGTTACGTTGTTGTGTTACCTTGTTGTATTATCATGTAGCTCTTTGTTTGCACATTTGCACCTGCACTTTGTTGTCTGTTGTCTAGTGTTGTCTCTTCTTGTATAAAAAATGTATAGCTTCAGGTTAACTTGTAAAATGTAAAATCTTCATTGCTAATTTATGTTATGTTGTTAAATTATGAAGTTGGCATATATGTAGCACCTTGGTCCAGGAGGAATGTTTCGTTTCACTGTGTACTGGTTGGAATGACAATAAAGCCTACTTGACTTGACATGAACAGCTTCAAATACCAAGGTGTTCACATCACGCAATACCTGTCATGGTCCTGCCACATCAACACCGTGGTGAAAAAGGCCCGACAGCGTCTCTACCACCTCAGATGATTGAAAGACTTTAGACTGCCCTCCAAGGTGCTCAGGAACTTTTACTCCTGCACCATAGAGAGCCCTACAGAGGGTGATGAAAGCCATTTCACTTTTACATACTTCTGGACATTTATATCCATGTCATTTTTCACACTTTTTGCACATTTCAATATGCTGCATATTTTTATAGTCATCACTGTGTATATATTGTACAGCTAGGTTGTTTTTTTTCTAATAAAATTTTTCTTTACTATATTTTATATTCCATCTTTCCTATCTTCTCTATATTTTATTCATTTCCATTCCCTAATTTATTATTATTATTATTATTATCATCATTATTTCTATTGATAATTTGTGTTTAAAGGTCACGAGTGGTCGCATAAGCATTTCACTGCATATCGTATGTATGACTGTGTATGTGACAAATCAAATTTAAATTTCAAATCTTGTACTGTTCCTGTTTGCACCCTTTTACCCTGAATGTTTGTTTTTACACTTTTATTTATCTTGAACTGTTCCTGGGATTCTTGCAAATGAATCTTGTTATTCTAAATAAACTATAAACAAAGAAATATGTTTTTGTTCTCAAATTATTTTCTTGTAGCACTTTCCTAAGTCACATACTTGACTGAAAAGGCTAATTATGCAGCTCATTATGTGGGTCTTTGTCTTCTTTGGTGTGAATTACAGCATTATTCATGACCATTCACATTTCCTCACAAATGGCTTTGGAAAATGTAAATAACTGTATTGTTTTCTGTGAATATGCAAGACCTATTAACACCACAAAACACACTTGACACACTTGGATCACAAAGAGTGGCAACTCCCAAAGAGCAGACCAAGCATCATCAGCATGTCACTCCCCACAAACAGCGCAGCAATTAGCATTTACATCTAAACACAGTTGTTTACATAAATTAAATTAATGATCAGTAGCTCATGATACATACATTTTATTCATACAGATGTTTTACATGGAAATTTACAGGGTTATCACTGAATGATTTACCCTAATAAATTTTTATAATGTAATTTAAAAAAATTCTAAACTATTAAATTAAATTTAAGTTTGGGCTCTGGGATGTTGAGCTGGGATTGCGATTCTCCTCGTTAATTTCCTACGTAGTCTAATCAGTGCTCAGCCGCACACAGTTTCAGTTAATTTTTTGATGCGCTCAAATTCACAGAAACCAATACAGAATAGCACACCCTGTTTGTTTGTTTTATTTTACAAAATCATTGATCTTGTCATCACTGTAATTGCACTTAAATAAAAGTAGAGTCTTGAAACGGGTATGTAGCTTATATAGTTTTAGTATATAGCTTTGGAACATTAATCTGACAATAAATGTGGCACACCCGCTTTTTCTGATGCTTTCTGGCAACGTGTAACGTTTTAAAATGTAAAGGCTTACTGTGTTAACATTTTCTTTGCTTAAATTTGATGCAAATAAGAAATAAATAATTATAAATGCAAATAATAATTTAAATTTTAAATTCGTATTGTAATTTTAGTATTTTAATTTTAGTACTGTCATTATGAATTCATTTAACGTTTCACTTGAATTTATCTGCCATCACATGAACTGAAGTTTATTAATCCTTGAGATTATGAATTTAGTCCATAGTTATAACTCCACTTATCGGTAAAACCAGCAAACACACACTCCTAATTATTTATTTATAATTATTATTTTGTTCTTTTGCTCTGAGCACACACACAAGAATTTCATTAAATTAATTCTGTGTTCAAAACAATCTGGCAGGTTTGTTTATTCTCCATTTTCTCTGCTTTTCTGCTTTAAGTCCCGACCAGTTAGGACACCTCTCGACACTTCTTACATTTTGGTAGAGGTAGAGCTATTTTAAAAATGTTGAAACATTGCTCCTACTCCTAAAAGTAGAACCAAAATTGCATCACATTGAGAATTTTTGGCCACTTGGGAGAAATTCTCTACTACAGGCACTGGACCTGTATTACCTAAGTGTCTCAGAATCACTCGTAGGAATCTGTCACCAAGTCCATTTAGGAGTGAAAATATACTTAGCTCAGAGTAGTGTGAATAAACAAGAAAAAATTTGCAACTATAAAACATAACTGTAAAAGATATTCAATCCAAATAAGTGTAATATGCGTACATGTATTCATTGTTCAAATATAACCACGTTTAAATATATCCACATCAGGTCAATTTTTGGCTGAAAGCATATCCAGTCATGCCCACAGTGCGGCATTGGAGCGCAGCATCTCGTTTCTGCTTTTTCAGGGAACAGGATTACAGCAAAGTAACCGGAGACATTCCCTTTCAAAAGGTACACATGATGTTGTGTGAAAACGCTATGGGAACATGAATACCATCACCGCCACACTGCAAGTGTCTGGACCCCCAGGGTTGTATACTGTGTGCGCACAATTACCAAAGAGGTCTCAGACATAATTCTGGGATGCTGACTCGAGGACCCACAAGCCTAGAGTAGCATGTGCATTCAAACTATAAAATCTGACAAATGTGTGCGGAGAGGACCAACCTGCCGCATCACACACTTGCTTCAAGGGGACACCTCTTGCCTAAGCAATTGATGAGGCAAGCCCCCTAATTCCTAGAGGTGAAGTCTAACCATACGCCTCGTAGGCTAAGGCAATAGCATCTCTCACCCAGTGTGACAGTGTTTGTCTAGTGGCAGCCGCCCTTGGCCCCCATAACATATATAAAGCTGCTCTGATTTACACCACTGGTTAATGCGGTGGATGTAAATCTGAAGAGCACGAACTGGACACAGTAAGTGAAGTCTTTCCTGCTCACAAGCTGTAAATGGCGGAGGACAGAAGGCTTTGAGAACAACTGGGTGAATGGTCGAGAATGGAACTTTCGGAAGATAGTTTGGGTGAGGGTGCAGAATAGCTTTCACTAGCCCAGGGGCAAAGCCTAAGCAAGATGTCTAAAGTCTAAGGCTGACAAAGCCTGCTAATCTCCAATTCTCTTCAGAGAAGTAATGGCCATAAGAAAAAACATCTTAAGGGTCAGAAGCCTGATAGGCGCTGACTAATGGTTCAAAAGGGGTATCAACTAAACCTTCTAGCACATTAGCTAGGTCCCAAGAAGGGTCTGTCACTCTAGTGGACGGCCTCAACCGTTTAGCTCCACGAATAAAGCGGGCAACTAAAGGGTGCTTTCCCACAGAAACCCCATCAGTCACAACATGACAATAGCGAAATTGTGGTTATGTACATTCTGAGAGTACTAGGGTATAAGCCTGAGGTCAACTTTTCTTGTAGAAACTCCAGCACTGAAACAATTTGGCAGTGGACTGGGTCTTCATGTTTTGCCATGCACCAACTTTCAAATGCACTCCATTTGATGGCATAAGTTCTTCTACTGGAGGGAGCCCTAGCACTTAGTATAGTTTCAATTACACTGGCTGGAAGACCAGCCTCTCTTAATTGGTTCCCCTCAGGGGTCAGACGTGAAGGTTGAAGAACTCGAGCCGGGGATGAAATATTATCCCCTGCACCTGAGACAGAAGATTCCTCCTCATTGGACTCACACACAGGGAGCCGTTGAGGAGAGATATTAGATCTGAGAACCACACTCTGGTCGGCCAGTGGGGCGCTATCAATAAGAGGCACAAGCAATGTTGACAGACCTTTGCCAGGACTCCTGCAGAGCAGAGCTATTGGAGGAAATGCATAGAGATGTCGCCTGGGCCACGTATGGGCCATATCATGTCCAGACCCAGGGGAGCTGGAGGACTCAGAGAGTAGTAAAGGGGACATTGTGTTGTTTCTCGCGTGGCAAAGTGGTCCACCTCTACTACATGAAATCTCTCCCAGATTTCACTGACTACTTTTGTGGTGGAGTTTCCCCCCATGAAGGGTCTTACCACACTCACATTCCTGAAGACTATACAAATTTTTTTTGTTGCAGTTTACAGTGTACAGTGTGATAGCTGTGTCAGAGCTCCAGTGTTTATTTTAAACAGTGCTTTGTGATTGTCCATTTTACTGTCTGCTATCCATGCCTCTGGTGTCTACTGACAGAGGACCCAAGATTGCATCCTCATCATCACTGTTCTCTCTCAATGTGGCGACATTCACTTCATCTACTTTCTTTGTTTTGCAAACTCCTGTGTAGGAACCTTTTTTTTTTTTGCAATGATTACACACTGCCTCTCTCGCAAGACATTGATGAAAATTATGCACTTTAAACTTTAATATCTTCACATCTCTTACATTGTATTTGTCTTCCCCCCTGTGTTTTTTTACTGGATGCCTGCCTGCTTTGTGTCTTGCCACTTGTTTTTGAATGCGCACTGCTGCACTGCCTTGCTTGCACACTATATAGCTGAGTGTTGGAGGTGTCCTTGATCCTTATTGCGTTCTCTAAAGTCAATTCTTCATTAATTTGTAACTGCTGTGAAAAATATCTCAGTACCACCATGGGTCTGTCTCTCAACATTTTATAATACAGAGCTCCTTAATGTATGTAGCAATGTATGGAAGCTATCTACTGACTGGCCTACTTCTTGTTGCCTATGGTTAAATTCTCACAAAAATTGTATTTATTTTTATTTAACAACAAAATAAATAACTACAGACATATAAACATACATACATATAATTAAATTATGGCAAAGTACTCCCATAATTCAATATATTTTAAATCCACCATCAGCACCAATAGTTGGTATACATTGAAGTAAACATTTGTGTCTTTGTGACATTGTTGTGGTTCAATCCTCTTTACAAGATTGCTTCAATCTAATGATGTTTTTAAACATTTGATTATGCATTGTTAAGGTCTTGCCACAGGATTTCAACAGGGATGAGGTCAAGACATAGACTTGGCAATTCCAAAACCTTGATTCTTTTTTGCCTCTAGAATACTCTGTTAAACAGAGTTGTTCATAAGTGACTTAATGACTGCAAGGTATTCAGATCCGGTGACCCAAATCCATCACCACTTCATTGTTGCGATTGAGTGTGTAGGAATGAGCAGGCCCCAAAAAGAGCGAACAATCGATCACATTCCAGAACCTCTGCCCTAGACAGCATGGCGCCATCCCAATAACCTTATCTCATTCAGTAACATAAAGGAGAGCTTATAAAACTAAGCTGCAGGAAATTTAACCAAGGAAGGAACTAAGGCCAGGTGCCTCAAGCTAAACCCAAAACCATGGTTTAAATTGGCGATCCTGTAAACAAAGTGGACAGTTTTACAGCTTCACCCTGAGATGGGGGGGGGGGGACCACCAAGTCACACTTTGACCATCTCATTGACCACAGGACACAGAATGTCCTGTGTTTCTGCATTTCAATGAAAAAAGATGATAGAACAGGAACACTATTTAAACAATCTGTAAAGTGTGCCAGTAGGGCAAAATGCTATATACATATATTCAGCATGTTTTATGTCTGTGTGTTATGATTATTTTGCATAACTTTAAAGGTATTATCAGCCTTTACAAACCCTTTTTATTAAACAAAGCTATAAATGAGTATGTAAGATAGGGGATGTGTGGCATCAATCGAGAGCTTATTTTATTCAAAGTGTGCATGGAAAATTGGTCACATGAATTAGATCTCATGAAAAATTACTTTAAAAAAGGTATTAAAACTTTTATACCCCATGTGACAGCTGAAACCCAGCCTAATTTATGCAAAAAAGGGGGAACCACGTGAGGCATGACTAAGTCCTGCAACCACATCCGAGTGGACCAATCATGACATAAAGGGTCAAAACTCTGTGTCCGAACATTCAACCACATCATCTTCGTCCACGTCATCGTCATGACCATCTGAAGGAAGCAAGCTCGCCATTCGGGATTCTGCCCTTGCAGGCACTACACCGCCTTTGCTGACGTCATCCGCTCTTCGAGAACTCTCAACGACACTTCGTGCCAGAACTGCAATGAACAAACCCACATCTGTAAAAAGGCAACCAAGCCTCACCAAAGTTATTTCCCGACAGAGGTCATTTGAACCACAGTGCACCAACCAATCAGCAATGCCATGATTCCCTTCGCTGGAGGCGAACCACGAGAACAAAATGTAACGCAAGTATACAAACAAAAATGGTGCTCGTTTCATAACTAAAACCATCAGATTAAACCCAAGACTATGCTCTTGTGACTTTCTTTGGTCTAGTAAACAGTACTAGATGAACTCCATTAACTTTCACCCTACGAATCTTGTGTGTGTGTGTGTGTGTGTGTGTGTGTGTGTGTGTGTGTTCAAGTAAAGTAGTTTCATGTATCGTAGATTAATTAAAATAAATTCTTGTTTCTTTATAAAGAATTGTTGTCTTGGTCATGTATTTTAAAGTCTAAGCATTTGCCCAGATTTTACGTCACCTTGTTCGTAATTAGGTAAATACCAGATTTTGTATTATTATGATACCGCCGGATAAACAGAATTAGTAAGATACACTAAATCATACTAAACGCTGGACGGGTAGTTGATAAAGTGTACGCTATAAATTTTAATTCAGTTTAACAAAACTAACCCGAATTGTGAAAGATTCGATATACCTCTGACCCAGAGCTAAAGACTACATAATGGAGGTAAAGAATGCAGCAGTCATTCTACTTTATTGTAAACCCTATATATTAATGGTGGAAAATGCATCAGGTATTTTAACATTATGTATAAAACCCTTACATATAATGGTGAACAATGCCACAGTCATTCATTGTCATTATCATGTAAAATACTACATRTATTGGTGGAGAATGCATTGGGCATTGTAAACCCTACAGGTATGAGGAAATTCTGGTTTTCACCAAAGATGGAACTGGGCATTAAGGTCAAACAACTCCACTTTGGTTTCATCTGTTTATAGGATATTGTTCCAGAGGCATTATGGTTTGTTCAGATGCAGTTTTGTGTACCTCAGTTGTGCTTCCGTCTTCTTTTTAGACAGAAGAGGTTTCTTTTGGCAACTCTTCCAAGCAAACTAGTCTTCTTCTAATTGTGCTCTCATGGACTTTAATATTTTACATGCACAGTGTGTTTTTCTGTATTTCTCTGAGCATTGCATAATGTGACCTTAGGGTGACATCCATGTGTTGGGACATCCATTCCTGGGAAAATTGCTAACTGTCTTAAATGCTTTTCACTTGTTAATAAGCTTTCTCTTTGTATAATATTAGTTGAACACCAAATTGTTTGGGAATAGTTTTATAATCAGTTGCTACAGTTGTTTCTTCAAAACCATTGCTTATGTATTTCCATCTTGGCATTGTATTAACACCTACCTGAATGCCCCACTTTGCTTTGCTTTTGTAGAGGTCTGCACACCTGTTGATAGTTAATCAACGGGGTAAGAGTTACTTAATATTGACTGTATGTTTCTTTTTTCTTTTTCAGTTTTATTAAATAATGGTATGGTGAAAAAAAAGTTTTATGTAGTTCATCTGAGGTTGTACTTGCTTAATACTAAGACCAAGTGTGATTAGATAATCTGTATTATATTACTAGAATTTAGAAGTGAGGCATTAATTTTTTATATGACTGTATATATACAGCCTTCTAGCATATTCAATCAACTCAGTTCCGCAGATTTACTGTATCACAGATCTTACGCCACTCAGTGGGACACTCATGCCTTATATGACACCTTCGTGATTGGGCTCTCTGATTCAGTCAAGGATCAGCTGATTTCCCAGGAGCTCCCCAAAGATTTGAACAGCCTGATGGACCTTGCAGGGTGGGTAGACACACGCCTTAGAGAGTGGCATCGCCCTCCAAACCAACCCCGGCTCAAAGCAGACACCTCTCACACTCTGACCATGCCAGCCAAACCAATGCACATCAGGCAAGCCCTGATCTCACTCGAGGAGTGACAATGCCGGATTCAGGCAGGAGCATGCCTCTACTGTGGTCAGGTCAGACATTTGCGCCTACAGTGTCCATTAAAGGCCAGCCCCACCCCCCAGTGAACCTAGGCACACTAGGGGGGACACTCAAGAGCTGCTGCCTCGAGGTCGTCCTGTCCTTTCTATCACACTCTTCCTCAGGAGTCAGGCCCATGTGGCTCATGACCTCGTCAACTCTGGGTCCGAACAGAACATGATCTGTGCTACTGATCATGTCATAGAAGTACGTGTTCCTACACTCCTTCTGAAGGCTCCATTGTCTATCCACGCCCTTGATGGAATGCTGCTTCCGCCTATCACCGGTGAACCACTCAGGTCACCCTGAGGACCTCTGCCAATCACACAGAGGAAATCTCCTTCATTGTCATGAACAAGGCTCAGTCTCAGCTGGTTCATGGGTGCCCTTGGCTTATCTGCCACAACCCACACATTGACTGGAGAAACAACACCATTCTTGGATGGAGCCCTTTTTGCTTGGCCTCTTGCCTGAAGTCTGCTCTCTGCCCAACGTTAGCCTCAGCCACCAGTGAGTTCCCTGATCTCCCTGGGGTTCCAAATGAATATGTAGATCTCAAGTCCATGTTCAGCAACTCCCGAGCTATTTCTCTCCCTCCTCATTGCCCCCATGAGTGTGGAATTAACCATCATAAGGCTGTCATTATCACCTGCGGGGGCGGGCTTCTTCTTTGTGGCTAAAAAAGATGGCACCCCACGTCTCTGCATTGATTACAGAGGGTTGAATGACATCACTATCAAGAACCACTACCCACTTCCCCTGATGTCTACTGCCTTCGACCTCCTGCAAGGGGCCCAAGTGTTTACACTCACCTCCTTAACCTCATCAAGACCCTCGTTCATCTGGTCAGAACAAGCTGCCCGGGGCTTTCTAGACTTAAAAAAGGCGGTTCACCATGTCCCCATATCCTTCTCCAGCCAGACCCTTCCCTTCAGTTTGTGGTCGAAGTAGATGCCTCAGATTCAGCAGTTGGGGCAGTCTTATCGCAAAGGTCACTCAAAGATAATTAACTGCACCCATGTTGTTTCTTCTCCCACCGATTCTCATCTGCAGAGAGAAACTATGACATCAGCGACCCGGAACTACTGGCAGTCAAACTCACCCTGGCGGAGAGGAGGCATTGGCTTGAGGGTACCAAAACCCCTTTCCTGGTCTGGACGGATAACAACAACCTGGAGTATTTTCCGACGGCCAAACGCCTAAACTCCCGGCAATCAAGGTGGTCCCTGTTTTTCTCACATTTCAATTTCTCCYTGTCCTATTGCCCAGGATCCAAGAACACTAAACCAGATGCTCTCTCTCAAATGCTCTCTCGCAAGACCAGCACCAACCCTCCCGCTGGTTCTCTCAGACCTCTCCCGAGGCCTTGGTCCCACAGCGCCATCGATTTTATCACCGGACTCCCTGCCTCTAAGGGTAATACATGCGTTCTCACAATATTTCATCACTTTTCCAAGACTGCTTATTTCGTCCCCTTATCTGGCCTCCCTACGGCCAAAGAAACCGCTGAACATGTTTTCCGGCTTTATGGACTCCTGGACCAGGGTCCCCAATTCACTGCCCAATTTTGGCCCACCTTCTGCAAGCTGATTGGAGCTACCTACAGTTTATCCTCGGGTTACCATCCTCAGACAAACGGCCAGGCAGAGAGTACCAATCAGGACCTCGAGATGGCCATCCGGTGCATGACCTCTAGGGATGCCCATTCCTGGATCAGGATGCTACCATGGATCGAGTATGCCTACAATTCCTTGCCCACATCTGCCTATGGGTCTCTCTTCCTTCCAATGTTGCCTTACCAGCCTCCTCTGTTTGTCGAGGTCTCAGTTCCCTCCGCCCAAGCTTTCATTCACCATTGCAGAAAGACATGGCTGAATGCGAGGTCTAGGATCTGCTGAGCCATTTCAGCCTTCAAGCTAAAAGCCGACCGGCGCTTCTCCAGGGCACCGCCATACTGTGTGGGCCAAAGAGTTATGTTATCATCTCAATACATTCCCCTCAAGACAACCTCCCGTAAGCTATCTCCCAGGTTCATTGGCCCGTTCACTATTACTAGAATCATCAACCCCTGTACCGTCAGACTTCTTCTGCCATCCACCATGCGCCGAATAAATCCCTCCTTCCATGTTTTACAAATAAAATCCTTGGTCTCATGCTCACTGAATCCACCCCCCCCCCCCGCTCCTCCTCCCTGACTTATTGACTTAAGTGTCTTGCTCGTGTGCCCTGTACTTCTCATGACATTTTGTCCTGTGTAATCTTGCCCGTTGCTGACCACTGCTTGCTCTTTGGATTTTCCTTTCGTCTTCGCCCCGGTTATCTTGCCTGTTTTCGGACTGATCTGTGTGTATGACTCTGAATGTGTTTGGATATTGGCCTTTGGACTTACACCACCAGCTGGATCTCAGTTTATTTCTCCCCGTCACTCCTTGGCCGCAGTCGTGCTTCCCACGCCATGTGTGCACACTTCCACCTTCACAGTGAAAACGCTCACGCCACTCACCGGCCTGCTACGCCTCAACAAAAGCAAACCGGAAGCCTTAGTTCCTCCCTCTCAGAACCAGCGCTGGAAAAAGAAACAGCCACAACAGTTCCCAAAGGTATAAAGCCGCTCTACTTCCGGGTTCATGAAGGCCTAGTGGAGGCCTGCTATAGCGAAGTGGTACATTTAGCATTTTAAATACCATATTGTATGATTGCAAGTTTATTATGTTTGCAAATACTGTTGTAGGGATGAACAAGCCCCAGAATGGGTCATCAAGCTATTACAGTCCAGGGCCCCATTCGAGAAGACTGCATGACTCCAGAGCCTAAGCTTATCTGTCCTCTGAAAATAGAGGCTCTCTTTTATCAGGGAGCGGGAATCTTAACAAAACCTGGAAAAGGGGGGCCTGATGCACCTGGATTCAGACAATCATGTAATCCGTGAGCAAGACAGCAGTGATTCTGTGTGTGTGTGTGTGTGTGTGTGTGTGTGTGTGTGCGCGTGTAAAAGTTGTCCTACAAGCCCCGCTCTTGCCACCAATAACCCGCCCCCCTCTGTTATTCCTGCTGTTAGTAGTTAACAGACTACCGCTTTGAGTGGTAGAATAATTATAAAGGTCTTGACTAAAAAAACATGCATCACAAACATGAACATGAATCACAAAGGAGTTTTCATTTTCTGCAATTGAATTGTACTTTTATCAGAAGGTAATGCTGTAATGTAACTGATTACTTTTTAATGACAGTAATTTTGTAATGCAATTAGTTACTTTAAAAAGTAACGTCGCCTCCCCCAACACTGCTCCTGAGTCAATTCACGAACCCATGCAGAAAGGCCGAATTTTGGTTACACTCTAAAAAATGATTCTGTAGCCTTGTAAATTTCATAGCAATAAAAGTGTTATGTTTTCTTTTGTAACATAACATGATTACATACATGATTGTTTGAGTCAACGTAACTTGACTGTTTGGGAACTGTTTCCAGGGAACTGTTTGAAAAACGTAAATGCATCAGCTGGGCGTCCAGCAGCAGTAATACTGCAGAGAGCAGAGTTCTGAGTCCGGTACAGCTCCAGTCATACTTTACAGCACTAGAGGCAGGCAGTTTGATTAGCAGTATAATGCTGCATAGTTTTGTTTAAACAAATATAACTTAATACGTTTTACTTAAGTTAAAGTCCTAAGTACATGATGTTCTAAAATTTATTTGAAGTGCAAAAGTACTACAAGTACACCACAAACAAATCAGTGTACTTAAAATTGTTGAATTTGCCGTTGATGACATAATATTCTACGTACTAGTAACTAAAGCTGTAAAATATAACAATTAAGAAGTACTACATTTCTCTGTAAAAGTAACATAAAATTTTAATATTGAAGTGAAATATGTTGTGTATGTTGTGATATGTAAGTAAAAGAAACTAAAACTGATTTTCAGTTGTTTTATTCTGTGTTTGAACCATGTTATATTTTCAATATCTCTTTCACAGCACCAACACCAGTAAAGAAGAGAAGTTGACTGGAGATAAAACAGGAGGTAAATGTCAACCATTTTAATGTCACAGAACTATTAAACATGCAACCATTGAATCAAAGATAGAAATTAAAATGCTTTAAATATTTCATTTATCTAGAATATACAAATTTTCCCCTAGAATATACTGGATTGTCCATTAACTAAAGTAAAAAAATACTATAGTTGATTGTAAATAAAGTTAGGTATCATTTTTGTACACGGTACAAAGACATATACAAGTGATGTTCAAGTCATAGCAGGACCTTTGATTGTGCAGAATAACAGAACACACTTATAAGAGTAAAAGCTTTCTATATTTCTCTCTATATTTTTTCTCTATATAGGAGGTTGTGCATGGTTCTGCAAGAGCAAAATGCCTTTGGTGATCATAGCAGTCAGTTTTTCGTAAAACCATTCCACTGGAATATTCACCAGTATGACTGTAATGGCTCTATAAAGTGAAATCGGTTTCATGTCTTTGTTTCACAGTAAGTCCTGCTTAGGCTTGAACACCAGTAGATCAGTGTGATATATTAGTCCTAAAAGTATGTATTTGAACGGAAGTACTAATTTACCAGTCAGCTAGGCTTTACAGTAACAGTCACACTTGTGTCACACTGTTTTTCATATTGTTCCCGCGAAAGTACCTCATCTGTTTGTAACAGCGTTTTAGATTATATTTTGTTTTTTTATAATTATATATTTTTCTCGTTTTTGCTAAATAACAAACTAGTTTTTACGCTCTAATACTACTGGACTGTATCCGATTTTTAAAAACTTTTTGGGAGAACGCGCGTATCATCTCACCGACAATAAGCGAATCCATCAGCAAATAAGCACAACTCCGGCACAAAGGTACGTTATCATGTCTACCATTCAGCTCACTCAATGTGTGGAGTGCAGGATGTTTAGACATTCTTCCTCCGTCATTAGTGATAATTTTATTTGTGATAGGTGTGTGTTAGTTARCACCCTGACGGAGAAGATATCAGCATTAGAGGAGCGCATCCAGACTTTAGAGAGGGTTAGAGAGCGCGAGAACAGTGTTGTTCACGTAGCGGAAAGTCTCGGTGCCGCAGGCGAAGATAATCATCCCCTGACTCCGGCAGTAGAGCCCTCACAGCAGGGCGAGTGGGTGACGACTCGGCGGCATACTCGTTCAGCCAAAGCTAACGCTAAAGCTAGCCCACCGAAGCACACTTCTTCTGCGCTTCACGTGTCCAACAGGTTCGCTCTCCTCAGTGATGCACCCGCTGAGAAACCTGAAAGAGCTCTGGTTATAGGAGACTCTATACTGAGACACGTGAAATTAGCTCGGCCTTTAGGGGCGCCAGCGGCAGAGGTCAGGTGTATCCCGGGAGCCAGAGCACCGGACATAGCAGGTAATCTTAGGGCTCTAGGTCAGCATAGGTTCTCTAAGATAGTGGTACATGCTGGAGCTAACAATATACGCCTTCGTCAGTCAGAGGTTAGTAAGAGTAACTTTACAGAGGTGTTTAAAATAGTGAAGGC
>QMIH01003025.1:17264-29910 GCA_003987875.1 Clarias batrachus
TATATATATATATAGGTACGAATATATATAGTATGAATATAGCAATATATTCAGTACTAAAAAGAAAATATGAACATCATTACCTTGTTATCATCTGTGAGATTATTTCTCCTGAAAAAGACTAACACAGTAATATTATACAGTAACACAGTAACAGTAATAGCGTTTTGATTAACCCTGTATGTGTAATGTACAGTAAGTGTTCAAAGTGTTTGATGTGGCCCCTGGGACAAATTTTTGATGCACAATGAATGTCGACAAAAAGGTGATGCACTTTGTTTGAGCTTTGTCTCAGGGTTGTACCCATACACCCACATTTCATCACCGGTAATGATAACCGACATGTCGTCCATGGCACGCTGGTGGAGGTCTTGGCAGACTCTAACATGATGTGCCTTCTGCTCCTGGGTCAGCAGCCTAGGTACGAACTTGGCAGCAACATGGCACATGTTCAAGTCATATGTGAGGATTGGCTGGCCTGGCAGCAATGTTGTGGATTGTCACGCACCATGAATGGTTGTGACATTTTCAGGGGTTAAGCTTGTTGAAGTTCTTCTCTCGTCGTCTTCAGCTGTTGATGTGTGCATTCCACACAAAACACTTTGAACAACTCATTGGAGCACCGCCGTAAACTTGATGAATCATGTCAAATGTCTCTGTGGCAGATGTGCGGAATTTTACGCAGAATTTAATGTTTGCTCTTTGTTATAACTTGATGAAATAGCAGAAACGGTAACATGGTCAGAATAGCACCAGTTGCACTGCTCCTGATGTACACAGTATGATGTTTTTTGGACTTGTGAAGGATGGTGCTGTGGGTGCAGCCTTCTGCAGCCATCTGTTGGCGTATTACAATCTATCTATCTATCTATCTATCTATCTATCTATCTATCTATCTATCTATCTATCTATCTATCTATCTATCTATCTATCTATCTAATAATATTTCTCTTTGTAAAATGCTGTAATACTGCACATCTTGCACAGAACCTGCAATTTTTTTCCAGCTCTGCCCCTTTATTCAAATGTGTGTGTGTGTGTGTGTGTGTGTGTGTGTGTGTGTGTGTGTGTGTGTGTGATTGAATCCAAATGAACCGTTTCCCTTAGCATATCTCATACAGAGACATTTTAAAAGGGGTCAGGGGTAGCTCAGTGGTTAAGGCATTGGACTACGGTTCGGAAGGTCCCACTACCACCAAGTTGTCCCTGTTGGGCCCTTGAGCAAGGCCCTTAACCCCAACTGCTCAGATGTATAATGAGATAAAAATGTAAGTCGCTCTGGATAAGGGCGTCTGCCAAATGCCTAGATCTAGATGTAGATGTAAAAGACTATATTGTCTTGCATGAGTGTGTGTATGTGTGTGAYCTGAGATGGATTGGCACCCTGTCCAGGGTGTAACCTGCCTCGTGCCCTAAGTCTCCATAGGCTCCAGGCCCCCCCGTGACCCTGAATTAAGAGAGAGAGAGTCCAATGTATGCATGCTCTGCCATTTCAAAGTGATTTGTGTAAAATAAGCACCATCCAGATTATTATTAACATGATTACACAAGCATAACAGCACACTCAGAAATAAAGTGAGTAACAGCAGGTTTACTCGTCAATGATTTGACAGCATGAGAGGAACATCATATGAACATCCTCCAGCCTGTGTATTGTGTCTTTGTACCTTAAATTAGCTGCAGAGGCTCATCAGTGCTCATTAAGTTCCGGTAATTAAGGTTTAAAAAATGTATCTATTTATATAAAAGATTTATGCTTTTTAATATTACATTACATACAGAAGGAAAAGTGTTTCGTCCTATTATTTTAGTAGTGGTTATGGTGGTTGTAATGGTACAAATGAGGCTTAATAAAAACAGTATGAAACCATCTGAAAATCCCATCATTTCAAAACAATGAAATTAATTTTTAAAACTAGCCTATCTATACATGTTGCTATATTATATATATTACACTATCTATTATAAAAAATATATATATAAGACTAAACATTTTCTACCTTGTATTTTATTACGTATTCTTCTTACTATATTATTATTATTATTATTATTATTATTACAACCTGTCCGCAAATAAGGCACAATAACACACCCACCCTAATTAATTCCTAGATGAATCGGAAATTCTAAAGAATCCCAGCGTCCATTTTGGAGCGCGTGAATATTTGTAGAATATTATAGGAAAAGAAATTATTTATCCCAACCTTCCCCCCCCCTCCCCAAAAAGAGGAAGAAAAACATGATCTTATAGTCAAAGTCTAAATAATGAGAATGAATAATAATAGCCTAATAAAATGTACAGACTTACAAACAACACAAATAGAAAGTAAAACACTGTGAGGATAACCTTGGGAAGAATTAAATGCATACATTAAGGTTTATGGTTTGAAGATTTATTTATTTATTTACTATATAGAAGAAATACTGAACGCGTTGTAGGGTTAGTAATATCGAATTGTCTATTGGCACTACTGCGCTTCAAATACTTTCCTCTAAAAAAAAAAAGACGCATATAAAGCCGCATCGGGTGTGTGTGTGTGTGTGTGTGTGCTTTTTTTCGTGCTTTTTGTCGGTTGAGGGTGTGAATCGTTCACTGCCCCTCTATTGTGCGAGCGAGGGAAAAAAAAAACCCGGGACTGTTTCTAAGGTATCCGAGCGCGCGCTTGATTTACAGCCGCGGTAGTAAAAAACGGGAGATTTTACGAGGCTCGCGCGCCCGCCATTGGCCCGCAGCGGAGCAGAGGCGAGGAGCTCGCGCCAGTCCCGGCCCCTTCTCCCCGCTCCTTTCCCACGCGCTCCAGTAACGCCGAGGACACGCACTGTCCAGTTCTTCTTCTCCATCATGCATCCACCAGGAGCCACACGCGGCAGCCCTCATTATTTTCAGAATATATGCAATTTTCTTACTAATAAGTCTGAAAAATAACTACTTATAAAAGAGTATATATTTTTTTTGTGCTTCAGGTGGTAAGTAGACTACCATCTCATCCATCATCTCCATTTTATCCATCTCTCCATCTCATCCACCATCTCCATCAAAAGTAATTCTTCATTTGGGAAAGTGCTTTCAAACATTTTTTTATTTGTAATATTTAATGTATACATATATTTAAAAAAAAAAAAAAAAAATCCATCCAGCTTCACCCTCACTATCCTGTTACAACCCGAATGTGTTTAGTTTTTGTGCCTGCTCTTTTCTAAACGATATTAATGCAAAAATAATAAGAATCATCATCATCATCATCATCATAATAATAATAATACAAGATAAAATCTTCATTATTATAGGGTTGAGGCAAAAAAAGAAAAAAGCAACAAAGTAGAAGGGTGAGAGATTTGAATCTTTACTACCTTACTGCAATGCGGCGAGGGGGAGACAGTCAGACAGACAGACAGACAGACTGAGACAAAGACAAATGGAGACAAAGACAGACTGTCTCTAACCTATAAGTATATAAATTTCGTTTTTCTTTTTAAAAATGGGTTAAAAAAACAAGAATGAAACAAAATATTCTTTACATTTAGTGTATTTCTTCTTATTCCACCATTTTTTGAGTATTTGAATGGTTCACATTCAAATACTCAAAATTCACATTTTCTAGATTAGATTATAAACTTCATACATGCATGCTTTATATTTGCTTACATATTCTGCCCATATTTACGTCTGAAATATTTTTTTCTCTATATAAGAAGAAAACAAATGCAGTTGTTCATTTAAAATCTTTCTCCACAGTGCATGTGTGTATGCCATCTTACGCATTTCTAATCATCATGGTTTCCAGGCAGTTGGAAGTGTTTCTGACGAAACCCTCGCCGATGGACAGAAGCTCGGGCTCTCGTTGTTGATGTATACCCTGTAGAACCGAATGTGTGTKGGCTCGCCGCAGTCACAGATTCGGTTTTAGGGGAGTATATGAGCGACGCAAAAGCACCGACGCCGAGCGAGAATTTCGTTCTCAAAGCCACGTTAAAAATATATATATATATTGTTAATCACAATAATGCATTATATATTATTATATATTATAAATCACTTATGTATTATTTTGGAACAGAAAGGAAAAGATGCGCGCCCACACGCGCGCGCGCAGACACAAAGACACATCATTACATTGATATTTAATCAGAAACATGTACATTTTTAGCATTTAATCTAAAGTAAATATAAATAAATACAATTCTGTGCACTCAAGTTTGAAAAGACAAAATGTTCTCTAAGACGGTTTTTTGTTTCATATATACATCCCGCAGATTGAAATTCTGTTAACTCACGAATAAACGAATTTCTTTCAACAATGTCTTTAATATGCCTGGAGCTCCTAGTGCTATGTATGAATCCATTGTTAATTTTATGGAAATGCTTGTTTTTTTTTTTTGAATTTGCGATGTTTTTTCCCCCCGTGCGACACGTGGAAAACAATAAATAAAAAAGAAACATCAAAATCCTGAAAGACTCATTTGTAACATATGCTTATATTTTCTTTACTTTTCTAAGATAACATTAAAATAAAATATTAAAATACTTATCCTGAGATATCAACTGGCATAAATGATTAAACAAACATGAAATAAAAAAATGCTTGTTGTTTATTTATTATACGATTTATATATCTGGCAAAGCTGCATTCATTATCATTTAAACCACAAAACAATGAAWGTAAAAAAAGAATAACAGACTGGTTAATAAATCCTCTAACACCGTGGGGGGATTGAGGAAACAGAAACATATAAATGAATGCTGTACGAAAAATAAATCCTCCGTTCTAAGTAAAACCTTTAGAAAGGTAAGACGCACTGTAAATAGCTGCTATTTATGCATTACACATACACACGTACTATGTGTGTGTATATATATAAACATATATATATATAAGAAAGAGAGAGAGGCAGAGAGAGAGATGCTCTTTGGTTTGTTCCCCTGCATCATCCTTAAATCTTTAAACCACTGAATGAAATAATAGTAAAAAAAAGAAATCATCAGGCCTCTAATTCTCTATGGGACCGTGGAGGCCAGTGGTGATAACCATATAGTATTTATTCCTAATTTATGACAATGGCAGTGGTATACAACAGTCATGTCAACACATTTGGGAACACCAGTTATCCTTATCTGAATGTTTTTGGACTGTGGGAGGAAACCGGAGTACTTGGAGGAAGCCACACACACACACAAACACAGATAGATAGATTCTGTTCTTTAGCACGAGTGTGCACGAGCTCTTCGCTCCCTGGTTAAGCTTTACATATTTTTCACCTTTAACTCTCTCTCTCTCAAAAAAAAAAACTTTTATATCATATCTTTATTTATCGTAGATAAGTAAGATAGTTATTGTAGACACATAATATAACTATAAAGATAATTCTTTAAGTGATAAACGTGAAGGTTTTTATTTTTTTAAATTGGACGTGTGAGYGCGCCCACTCATGACCTTTACCATGACAACCCCCGGAAGTGGAGGGATCTGATCCCTGATTGGACGTCAACCCGGAAGCACACCGCGTCCCTCCGTCGCTTCCTTGCTTTGCCCTTGTGTAGAAAAGCGGCGTGTTTTCTGATTAAACACTCTTACAGAGTTCTCGTTGCGGTCTGAGCCGAGCCGGTACTGCACCTCGACATGTCTCTTGCTGCAGAGGCTTTCGTCTCTCAGATAGCAGGTGTGTACATTCGAGCTGCTAATTAATTAGCCGCAGCGGCTAGCTAATGACAGTTAATAAGTTTCACACACACACCAAGTATTTTTTAAATGCGTCTACACTAAAAATATAACATTATCTTTAATAACTTGATATTTATTCATGTGCTTATTGTTATATTTGCTTTGGAGACCTGTCAAATCTAGGCTAGTTAGCATGGAGCTAACTGGCAGAGGATGGCATTGAAGACTCCTGCCAGCCTCCTCTACAGTTTACCTWCATGCATGCTCATGTCGTGCCAGCTGGACGCCCTTGCTGTCATAAAGTCATACTTCTCTGTGGGAAATTAGATAATGCATGTCCCTGTGTTGGGTCTTAACACGATTTGCATGATTATGCATTCACACGTCATGATCATTTGCACATCAAATAAAAATAAAAGTGTGACTGTTTTTTTTTTTAATGCTTAGAAAAGAATTGGAGGAGTTAAAAAAATAAAACAATAGATTGTAACACTTAATATGTAAAGAAGTGTTTGGTTATGGCTCTGTGAATGATCTGTTTATACAGCCACAAAACCCCTTTAAAAGATTAAAAAAAGTACAGAAAATTAAAAGTTTAAGATAACATGAACTTTTATTTTTTAAGGGCACTTTTACATTAGGGTGAAATTCTGAAAACACTTCTAAAGTCTGCWTCATTTCCATCAATGAGAACACAATCCTTCTGCTCTCGGGAATCTTGCACCGAGTTTGCTGGAAGAGGTCGTGTCTGGAACGTTAGTGTAATCGGGCAAGGATCGCATTGAGTTTAATAAAATTTTATTTATGTAGCGTTCTCAACCCCTGTCATTGTCGCAGTGCAGCTTTACAGAATCAGAATGATTAGCTTGTCCCTGATGAGCAAGTCGAGGGGCGACCGTGTGATGATAAAGGATAGCAGATGAYTGTTTTGCAGTCATACTTTTATACAGGACATCTATTTAAGTTAACATGGAGTCCAGTATCATTATTGAAGGCTTAGGTGCGAAACTGTAGGAATTTCAGTCCTGAACTATTGAGCGACTGTAGTCATAAGTCCTCCGAGAACAGCTGTCTGCATCAGCCGAGTCCAGGACCGTCTTCATGGTAAAGAACCAGATATGGAAGACARTTACATGKAACGGAACAAGTACCTGAGAACGAGCTCATCAGTGCCATCAGTCTTCTCTGAAATCTCAGTGCATGCATAGCATGTTGTCAACAACAAACCCATCCTCTGACCTACACAGCCGTAGCTGTGAGCGCGTGAGCATCGCTCTTGACATCGCATTAATCGTGCCTTATGTGAAAACGCCCTAAGAAAAAAAACTCAAACTGTGGGTGTAAAAACAGTAGGTGGGATGCATATCTCTAAAAGTGCATGCAGTTTTTAATGGCCTGTTTGATGTGATGTGTCTTTTGCAGCTGCAGAGCCATGGCCGGAAAACGCCACGCTYTATCAGCCCTTGAGGGGTAGGTTTTAGTCGTTAGTGCTGTTTTTGCAGTTTAGTGTGTTTGTCCTTGTACAGATATTATATTTCCTTTCTTTCCTAGAGGATCAAATTCTACTGTCAGATTGTGCATCGTCTTTGGCAGTTCAGGTAAATGAAATTACCAACACCTTGGCATCATGTTATAATAATAATAATAATAAAAATCCCTGATTCCCAAAATTGTTTGCTGCTCAGTAAAAATGTGGATTTTTTTGTTGCTCAATTTAATTTCAAGTTAAATGTTAAACTCTTAAGATTTAAAATACATTTTTATTGATTAAATGCTGCACTTGGTTTTTAAGTGAATGAGCTCCTACTACATTTACTACATTAATCAATAAACATTTTACTGGTTTAAAACAAAATCAGGGTAAAATGTAATATTAAACCGGCATACTTTTAGAATCACGGTACTTACAGAATCACACCTGGGTATCATAATGATATCGTATAGAGCGGTGACCCGATTATTCCCACCGCTACCGATTACTGTATTTATTGACATGTCTGCGTGTCTTTCAGGCGTACCTCAGGATGTTGGGSCTGCCGGTGCRAGTACGCTGCCGCGCTAACGCTGAATACATGTCACCCTCAGGTAACACTCACCCTTACATTGTCATGAGTCTTAGGCCAGTACAAATATACATAATACGTATTTTAGGATTTGTGTTTCCGGTACAGGCTGACTTCTTTTATTTTAGAAAGAAGAATATTGTTATGTTTATTAGGAAAATGTGCAGGTAGTTTAGAGCAGACGTTTGTTCAGGTTATTAGCCGATACAGAAATATTGAACGTTAACTGTCAATTAAAAAAACAAACATTAAAACTAATATAAAAGCTTATAACATAAAGCACAGACTTTTTTGCTGCAGTAATAAAGAGTAAACTAAGGGCTATCTGACTATTTGTATCCATTTGTGTAATTTTTTAAAAATATTTTGTTTTTAGGTAAAGTTCCTTTCATCCATGTTGGTAATCAGGTTGTGTCTGAGCTGGGCCCGATCGTGCAGTTCACAAGAGCCAAGGTATGAGCATGTTTGAAATGAAAACAGTCTCAAATGATAGAATTAACAACTGAATTAATTTCTGTTTAGTTAAATCCAATATTGTTATACCAAAAATACCATTAGATTGTTCTAATACTGCAGATAAAGTACTGTGCAAAGGTCTTGAGCCCCCCTCGTTTATTCTTACTAAATGAATTTAACTTTGGTAGATTAAATTAATCTCAGCAGCAAACTCATTTCCCCTCTCGTCTGTTCCAACCTCTAAGCATTCAGCATCATCGCTATATTAATCACCGGCATGATCATCTCTTATCATCTGCACCTGTTTTTCACTGGTTCATGCCTTAAGATCGATGTATTTTTTTGCTTGAAACAAAAGTATTCCTCTGAACCTGCTCAGATTTGGGGACTGGACCGAAATTCAGAGGCAAAAACTAGGCAAAAATGAGAGCCGAACAAATCTTTCAGGAAGCCTTGGAGAGCTATTTCTCAAGATTATGTTAAGGATGCAAGATACAAGAACTCTTTGCAAGCAGAATATGAAGATGTGAGGAGGGTCTCAAGACTTTCACACAGCATTGTGCTTTTGAAACCTTGTGAACGTTTTGCTAGATTTAACAAATCCATCCTTATTTTGTTACCTGGTTTAAGGTTAGTGTTGTCTTTTTTTTTTTCCTCTTGATTTTATTTCACCCTCCATTTCTGCAGGGCCACTCTCTGAGTGACGGGCTGGACGACGTGCAGAGAGCAGAGATGAAGGCGTACATGGAGCTGGTCAACAACATGCTGTTCACAGCAGAGGTACAGGACAGCATTCACACACACACACACACACATACACACGCTCTTCCCAGTATTAACCATGGCTCATTCATAGTTTGTTTAATGAATTCCATTATCTGTTTTTTTTTTTTCTTCCCTTCTCTAGTTGTACATTCAGTGGTGTGATGAAAATACAGCTGCAGAGGTAACGTTATAAACATCTGCATACAGTATATAAATGTTACAGTTTAATCATGTGGATGCTCAGCAGATGATAAAATACACAACATTGTAGGGGTATAAGGGGACAAGGGCAATCCCAAACCAGAATTCATATTAATTTACATCTATGATTATTTTTTGGCCTTGTTGCTACGACATCCTGGAAACAACAGCTTGGTTCTCATGACAGAAAAGCTGATTCACCGAAAGACCATGTAGGGTGTGTGGAAGACAATTTGCATTTGATAGCAGTAATCTTTGTATAGTGTATCTAGATGACCTCTGACCTTGAAATTGAACCTAAACTTGTATAAATACACACAACAGTATGATATACTGTGGGCATGCAACAGTCTGGGTGGTACGCTTGTTTGGGGCGTCTCCACACCGTAATTCTCCAGAATGTTGGAAAGACAGTGAAGGTGGACTCATCAGAGAACAATACATGTTTCACGTTGTCCACAGCCCAAGATTTTCGCTGCTGGCACCATTGAAACCGACGTTTGGCGTTGGCATGTGTGAACAAATGTTTGGCTATAGCAGCCCGGCCTGCAGAGCTCCCGACGAAGCTGTGGTTTTATGTTTTTTGGATACAATCCGGGTTAGCACCCGGACATCCCTTTCAGACAGCTTCCTCTTGCCTCCATCGATCGATACCCCTCAGTTCTAAAATGTTTCTGTCTCGTGTTTGTTTAGATCACAAGGCCGCGCTACAGCAGTCCATACTCTTGGCCTCTGAACCACATCCTGGCCTATCAGAAGCAGTGGGAGGTCCGGAGGAAGATGAACGCTATCGGCTGGGCAGGAAAGACTCTGGAGCAGGTCAGTTATGGAAAGAACATGGCTTGTAATTCCTGACGGTCTAGTCCCTGTACTGATTTTTCGAAATGTTTGTGTGTTCTGTGTTTTCAGGTGTATGAGGATGTTAGTCAGTGTTGTCAGGCTCTCTCACAGCGACTAGGCACCCAGCCTTTCTTTTTCAATAAACAGTAAGCACACACACACACACACACACCATGGTGCTGTTATATCTACGGACAAATTAGTATTCAGAGATCAAACATCATCATCATCAGTATAACATAAGCTCAGGAGTTGATGTGAAGTATTATACTAGGGGTACATGTGTTGTTTTTAATTTGACCTTGCAGAGACCTTGCTTTTTTTWWWAAATCGTCACCATGGGGACGGTCAGGGATGCGACTTCACATCCGTTTTCAGTTTACAGCTGGTCGTAGTGCAAAATTCAGTTTACGACCGAGTCTTGAAACGACACCCAATCAGTTCAACTAACAATCAGGCTTCAGCTCAGTTTACGACTATCATTTCCTTAACACTGACAACAGTTCCCTTAATAACAATAAGAATGATGTATGTGGCATTTCACAATGGGACCTAAAAGGCACCCTACAAATACATCACGTTGCGCAATAGCAAAAGTGGGGAGCATGTAAAAAAATCTTAAAAATACATTTGAACCCTTTTGATCAAAACTGATCCAAATTCTTTAGATGTTAAAAGCACTTGCCGTATGAATGTCGATTGTTCTCCCACCACTAAATATCACTAAACATCACGACATATAAGAAATTGGATAAAAATAGGATGAATCAAATAGGATGAAAAAAAAATATATTATGTTTATGARCAAAAGTTTCTAATGTTAATGTGAAAAAAATGATAATATTGGTTACAATATTATGATGGACAAATATTTCTGTACAAATAATAGCAATATTTTTTGACATAATGCATGCAGCTTCACAGTGTCTCCTGATCCAGGGTTCATGATCTGAAATGAACAGAATTATAGAGTCATGTTCTGGAAGCTGCGTAACTGCATGCTGTATTGAAAAGTTGAAGGATTTTGCACATTTAACATCTATAGATGTCAATAATTCTAACACGCACATCGTTTGCAACTCCTAAAGGCCGACTGAACTGGACGCCCTGGTTTTCGGTCACCTCTTCACAATCCTGACCACGCGCCTCACCACCGACGAGCTCAGCGAGAAGATCAAGTCCTACAGCAACCTGCTGTCCTTCTGCAGAAGAATCGAACAGACTTATTTCGAGTTGCAGGATAGAGACAGCCAATCCGCGGCATCGGATTACTCCAAAGGCCCCTCCCTTATGTGAATCCCCGCCACCTTGACTTCCTTTTATCCATTGATGTGAGAAGTGATATATACCCGATTCTGGGGCATCCAAGCTCAATGTATCGCCATTCTGTTTGTTGCGCGCACACATATTAGTGGATTAAAGGTAAAGGATCGATCAGATACAGCTGACGTTCCTCAGTTTTTAAACATACTTAGACATTCTTTCCAGCACTCCCTTTGCCTGATCACTGCATTAAGCAGGTCAGAATATGGTATAATATACAGTAGATTAAGATTCAAATATGTGTTGGGTGCAAATTTCGCTGTTGCACACAAATACTAAACTCTTCAAGGTGTATCTCGGAATGTATGTGTATCTAAACAGTATGTATGAAAGAGCACTGTAATTCCTAAATGATTCTTCTTTGAAATGATGTACATATGTGGAATTAAAGCTGACATCCTGCTTTATCATGAACCTCCTCGCCTCCATTTTATTTTAGACCTAAAGTCCAGAACTGAACTTTTCTTGTTTATAACAGAATGTTCTGTTTGCATATTTATTAATTTTTTTGTGTGCTTTTAAAATGCATACAATTCTGACTTTAAAATGACAATGTACTGTACTTTGATAGTTATTTTGAACGTCCAGTAGATGGCAGTGTTGCTTTGGCTTATCTGCTGTAAGTATGAACACGTGGTAGAAATATTTCGGGGGAGCAAATTTGGCTGCTGTTTAAAGTAGAGAATCCTGGGGAAGGGACGAAACTAGAGAGAGAGAAGTGAGGGGCAAGAATAAAACTTCTAATCAGTGTCATTGTATCATGTATAATGCTTTCTTTTTAAGAGACCCGTAGAACATTTAGTACTCACTCCTCGTTAGTATAGTGGACAGTATCTCCGCCTGTCACGCGGAAGACCGGGGTTCGATTCCCCGACGGGGAGAGACAAATACTTTTACAGCCCTTAAAAAAACACAGCTTACACCAAAAGAGTTTTCCATTTAGTTAAATTTGTATTTTCGCCATATTTTATAGCTCAAAGTATAAGTAGCAAGGCATGGAGCAAAAACGTAAAAAAAAATACTTTAGTGGTACAGCAGAGGTCTCCACTTTAACAGCTAAAGAAATATAACCAAATACACTTTTACAGATTCAATCATGGATAAAAACATGAGCAAAATCCTTAGACATTATAAAGGATAGAGTAGAGCATTTATTTTTATTGGGTTTCAGTCCAAAACTATTCTCATCTATTTGTCTCCTTTATCCATCCATCCATCCATCCATCCATCCATCCATCCATCCATCCATCCATCCATCCATCCATCCATCTATCTATCTATCTATCTATCTATCTATCTATCTATCTATCTATCTATCTATCTATCTATCTATCCATC
>QMIH01003025.1:37794-54168 GCA_003987875.1 Clarias batrachus
GACTCGTTTAAAAACTGCATGAAGATGTTCAATCAACTAGTTCGTAAACATCTGGCTGCTTCAGGTCCACCAGATGTTGATAATTCCACYGTGCCACCCCCGTCATCCCCTGAGCTTGAAACAGCTCTATGGAAACACGTGTTCCAGTGACCTACTGAGCTTAATTGAAGTGGCATCACTCCTGTTGCGATGTGACTCTAATGGGGATCCAGACAGGAACTTGAGCTCCTTCACCCTACACATGATTTAGCTGCACCATCCCTCCATGTCTGTACAAGATGGCACCTTCCACCTCAGGATCACTGAGGAAACCTCACAGTATGGGTACCCGCTAATTCTGCCATGCCTTCAGCATTGAGAGCTTGAAGAGAGGAAGACCGTTTGGATCGTGAGCAAGGAAGAAGTGCCGGAAAACTCCCTCAACTGAGTCTTCATTCTGCAGTGTACATGAATGTGCCATTTCATAGGGTTGGCAGCGTGAATTCCACAAAATATATAAGCATCTTTAAGCCTGATCCACCACGGAAAAGGCAACAGACAGGAACTGGGCAAAGGAAATGTACAGAGGATGATGCTCAGAGATACACTCACAGAGGAACCGCCTCATACGATGAAATAAGTCCAGTTTGATTGTTATTTCAGCCTTGTAGTGGGACCGTGATGCACACGAGTTGAGCAGGCTACCAGAAGTGGCCTCAGCAACTATGGCATCAGATGTTTGCCAAGCGTCCCAGTTCAGATGCTCTCCTGGAAGAGATTCTGCCACCTTAAATGCTGCACAACAATTTCTGAAATAGAAAAAAGAGAAAAATACACCCTTAAATGTTAAAACTTTTATACAGTAAAACTAAGTTCAATGCAGTGTATTCAATAATGATATGTAAAGATGCAAATGCCTGTACAAAGGTGCCCTGGAGCAGTCTTTTGATGGTGCCCTCCTGGTGCTCATACTCGTACAGTAGACAGTCAGTCAGGTAGTGTGCAGATACAGAGATGCCGTTCCTTCCATCTGAATCACTGTACTGTCCAAAAGGAGATGGCTTTGTTTCTTGTCCTAATGAACTTTGTGATCATCTTTTGCCCGTACTTTCCTGTCTCCCCATCCATGACATTTTGGCAGCTGAGAAGGTAGGCCAGGTTGGCCCGTTCATATTTCAGATGCATCATCTCCATAATTTGGCTTGCCATGTCTGTCGGTGATTTACCTGTGCGCCTGAGTTYGTCTACGACTGACTTGCATATGGCCTTCTTGTAGGTCAGTTTTGCAGGCAACACATTTGTGAATCGCTGGGGAAGTTTTTCCAGCCACACTGGGTTGTCAGCATACCACCTTTTCTTGCAGACTTTGCAGCACAGCCTGGATGACAAAAGGTAGTACTGTCCAGTGATGCCAACGATTACACGAGGTCTCCCAACACCTGCAGAGGAAACCTGAGGCTGAACACAACCTTCAATGCATGGCAAAGGGTAGTTGTTCCTCAGCCTCCCCATTAGGTTATCATTTTCTGGCTTCCATATAAAAAAGGGGTGAAGCTGAAAGTACTTGGGGGAGGGAAGCTCATGGATGCTGTCTTTTAACTCCGGCTGGGGAGGGAAGCGCCACAATGACACCATCTTCATAGGACTGATCACAGGAATGGAACCTGGCCAGAGTCCCATTGATTCCAGCTCTGTCTTCATCCAGATCCTGTGAACAATTCCACTGATAATCATGGTCATATCCTGAAAGTGGAGGGGGACAGCTGGGGACAGTTGGTGATGGCTGGACTAGTGAAAACAAAAGTAAAGAAATAGTTAAGTGTAAGATTGAGTGTGTGCGCATATGCGTGCGTTTTGACTATATATGTTTAGCGTGTGCAAAAAAAAAATAATACTTTGAGCTCTTGTTGTAGTAGGTGGATGCAGTGGAGGTTTACTGGTCACTGGAGACCTCTCGGGAGAATTTAAACGTGTCTCTGACAATACAGAGAATGGAAAACATTTAATTATTGCACACACAAAAAAAAATAAAGACAGACTACAATATGAGACGCAGCTTCTACAACTCAGTCATTGAAATTCAAAGAGTTATAGTAAATCCTAAAACCGCTTACTGTTAATCAGCTACCATCTTTAATGGAAGGTAAATTATGTTATTTCTCATTTACTATGTAGATATTCTTGAGAACTGCAAATACAGTTAAACCTATACACACCCGGTACTGTGACGGTTGAGACAGTGGGCAGAGGGCTTGCTGGTTCTGGTATAAGAAACTTCAGCTCCCGAGGAAGGGGCACAGGACTTTTTACAGATGACAGAGCTCGGGTTGCATGGAAGAAAGCATGACACAAATTACATTGCTAGTTGATTACTTGTAACAGAAATATTTATGTAAAATAATCACATCACTCCATTACATAAGTAAATATGACATAAATGTTTATGTGAATAAACTGATGTTCAGAAGAAATGTGACGCAATTACCATCTACTCCTGAACCCTCCAGTGGATGTGGAACGGACGATGAGAAGAGAGTGTCAGATGGTACTGCAACAACAAAAGTCCTCTCAGTCATTTATATTTTGTGTTAGTAAACTGTAGTTAAGAAGAGACTGAACTTCGTCAAAACTAAGTGCAATAACTGGTGTTAGGAAAGACAGAAATACCAAGTCACTTTGCCTGCTTATCTTGATGAGACATAGTGATACAAAACATATTTCAAATGGTTTTGGAATTCTTCACTGTTTCTTATGTTGGACTAATATCTAAAAAATGTCACCATTTTATGAATGAATATTCATAAATTAGTCTTAAGCAGGGAGAGCAACCTGGCACTGTAAACACAAGTGTTAGTAACCAAAGCAGTCAAATTCATTTTTCTTCTTTTCAACCAGAACAGAAAATTAAAAAGATCTCTTACCTTGATCACATGGGGCATCAATTCATAGTCACTAGGACAGTTATTGAGAAGAGAAAAAAGAGACAGGACCAGAACGTGGTCAACATGAGAAGGAACCAGAACGTGGTCAACATGAGAAGGAAAGGTTTAGAGAAGATTGAGTTTGGGAAAACAATTCATAGGGTCTGTTAAAAACCTCCTTCAGGTCCCGATGCCTGTTGGTCTCTGGCAGTCGATGATGTCAGTGGTGTTGCAGAAGCAGGAGCTGGAGGAAACAGGAAAATATTAATAAAATAAAGACTACAAAGCATACACACTTTATAATGGGCATACAGATCTGTAACTGTTTTAATTTAAAATGCATGTTTACTCACAGCTCTGCACAGACAGTTTGGAAGGTGATATACTCAGCATCGCACTCTCCAGCTCTTCATCTTCATCCATCACTGTGGTGCAGACNAAAAAAAAAAAAACATTTATAGCGAAAACGAGGAGAACTCTTTAGAAAGAAATGAAATAAAGTCAATGTATCGTGTTCGTGTCGTGTATGAGTAAGTCTAATTAAAAAAAAAATTCCACTTACCGATTAGCAATGCACACCGTCTGTCTCAATTTCTGGCTCGCACAATAAACTCTGCAAAAAAAAAAAAGAAGGTTTATAGCGACAAGGATGCGAACTGTTTATATTTATCTGTTCATGTTAATTAAAAACATATTTAAGTTTTTAATTAATATTAAAAATTAAAATAAAAAAAATCCCCTTACCGATTAGCACGTATCTGTCGCATCCACGCCGACTGTCTGTCTCAATTTCTGGCTCAACCAATCAGCGTACACACCGTCTGTCGCGGTTCCTGGCTCGGCCAATCAGACTCCAGCCAGGTGAGTCACGCCACTCAGCGGCCGAAAGTATATTACATCCGTAGCGTTTTAGCACTACCATTGAAAATGAACGGGAAACGGTTTAGGGTTTTTTCCATTTCGGCTCGACCAATCAGCGCGAAGAACGAGGTCGGCGGCCCACACAGCGAGCCAGCGGCCGGTGTGAGAGAGAGAGAGAGATCTCCTCTACGACGTGTGCGTTATGTGATTAATACAACTGATCAGTTTCTGTAACATGCGTTGTAAGACCACAGGAGCGTTACAGTATATTAATAAAACTGAGCTATATTATATTTGTTTTTTGTATATATTTACATGTTCAAACAAAACGTGATTTTCAGAGTATATAATTTGTTGTATCATCTGRTTACAGTGTTGGCTGATTTTGTGATTGAGACCCAGGGGTTACATAGAAATATTTTTATTAGTAGTAGTAATCCAGGCTTTAGTAACCTAGGACAAATCACGCGATATAAGCCCTCTCTCTCCCTCTCGCGCACACACATACACGCGCACACAAATAGCACATGAAATCGCGTAAAACCAAATGAAACTAGGGCAAAAAAATAAGTATACTATAGCCAAACACAGGTCATATGTTAAAGGGACAAAAAAAATTTACCCCAAAGTTAAAATTGTCATTTACTTATTCTCAAGCATTCCCAAACCTGTATGACTTTCTTTCTTTGGTTGAACATAAGGATGTCTGTAACCAAGCACACATTCAACTAAGAGTTTGGTTACTCACATTATTCAAAATGCTTTCCTTTCTTCAACAGAAGAAAGACATTTAAGCAGGTTTGGTGCTGCTTGATGGTGAGTAATTTATGACAATTTTAATTTTTGGATAAACTCTCTTTAATATATTTTAGAGACACCAAATTGATGACTTATTTCTGTTGTAGTTATGGATGAACCAGGGCAAAGCAGTATAACCAGTGCAATGGCTGAGGTCCTCAAAGAACTTTCACCTTCTGTGCTGTAATCAGTTGTTTAGACCCTGAACTCACTTGGAGTAACAACACCTGAAGATTTCCAATTTGTTCAGGAAGCAAATCTCCAGCCAGTATTACGACCAATTCAGGACCGAAAAAATGGTATCTATCTGGGGCCAGATAAGCAAGTACATTTCATTTCATTATTTCGTAAATGTAAATGTGTTTATACATGCTTTGTTTTCATAAGTGATCAAGTAAATACCCCTCTTCCCCCTTTGTAGAATACAGTACTGATAGCTTGTCAAGTTCTAGAGAGAGCAGCAGTGGCAGTCTTTCATCTTCATTTTCATCATCCCATTCATGTGGCAAGGCCTTCACAGTTGATTCAGACTGGGCCAACAATTTTAAGATTCCATGGCAGAAGTTTCCAGAAGAACTCATCCACTGTTTTGAAAGGACGAAAACACCAAGTCCAAGATTACGGTGAGATATGATCAGAATTGTTGTGTCTGAAATGATGAAATTATGTGACAGTCCCAGTAAACAAAGCTCTACAGCAGTTGCCAAAAAGATGGTGGCCAAGTACCCAGCATCCTTGCAGGATGTCATTGAAGGTGATATAGTTGGTTCAGGGTATTATTCGCTTGTCTGCAGCGGTTCAAGGCACTTACGGTTGTGTGAATTGGGAATTGAAATTTATGCAACTCAATGAGACTAAAGAGAGCCAGTTGGATAAACAAGAATGGATGAAGATAATTTCTAAAACAACTGCCAACGCAGAAGAAGTGAGTAACCTTCTGAAAGCAACATATTACTCTCAACGCAAAGACATACACAATTGAGCAAGCATAAAACAGCTTTGTGAGAATTGGCCTTTTCTATTCCAAGAGGTTGGTATGTGTGCAGCTAACTGGAATTGATCTAAAGGAGATGTTCCTTAAAAGCTTGGATAAAAAGGGACAGCAGCTCCCGAACTTTCTTAAAACCTCTGGTGCAGAAAAGAAGAAGAAAGTACTGCAAACTGCTGCAAAACTAGAAGTTATGAGGGCTCAAATTGAGGGATGTTCTAAAGATTTGAAAGATATGGTGCTTCTTCTGCTTGCCTACTTTGATGAAAAGGAAGAAATTATGTTTCATTATGTAGAAGATTCTTGCCTTGTTGAAGATGTGGAGGTAGACAAGTTACCAGCAACACCCTGGATCATTGTCTGTGGTAAGTTTGAATGAATAACATTTATTGTCATATTTTAAAATTTAATAGAGAGGATTACAGTTACAGATTTGCAGTTAACATATAATAATGGCTGGTTGTAAATGTCAGCACACTGGAATTAAAGCTTGAAAATGTGTCATATTAAAACCAAACAAATTAATTATATGTTTGTTTTGTCTATAGGATCTTCCTGCTACACATCAAACCTATTCATGCTGAGCATCGACCAAAAGATCACAACTCCACACATTTCTACATTCATCTCTGCAATATGCATGATGTTTGGCAGTTACTACTGTTTTAACATTCACTATTCTTTGGAACTGGGTTCTACTCTGGAGTTCATGCAAAGGTAGGCATTAAACCATTTATTTTAATCTGTAATCGTTTGTTTTGCAATATGAAGCCAACAATGATTATATTCTTCATTGCTGTTCAAGGAGAATATACTAACTTTTTTTGTATATAAATAAAAAAAAGTGCTTTGTACAAATTAATGTTATTGTTTGTTGTTATTTAAGGGTATTAGGATATTGGTACTGTATACTTCATATTTTAAGTACAACAAACTGAAGAACATGCTTACTATATTTTGAGGTACTTCTGGCAACCACAGCTGCCAGTATTGTACTGTAAATTTTACTTTCCTTATGAGTTTACCATAAAGAACATTTCTGCCGGATTTTTTTACAGTAGATTTTTGGCAACCACAGCTGCCAGTTTTTTACTGTATATTTTACAGTTTACTTTAGTATACCGTAACCTTAAGGATATTACTACCGTATTTTTTATAGTAAATTCTTGCAATTAGAGCTGCCAGTTTTTACCCTAAATTTTAATATTCACTTATATCGTTAACTTAAGAACATTTCTACCGTATTTTTTACAGTAGATTTCTGGCAACCACAGCTGCCAGTTTTAGGTTGGTAAGCTAATATATGAAATAAAAATAAAACTATAATAATCAAGAGATTGCATATACAGTGGGATGTCTTAAGAAATAATGGGTTGAAACAACCCAGCATTTTTAGAATGAGACAACGATGAATACATCCCATAACCTACAATGTCTAAAAAAGTTAATGCACCAATTATGTAATTCAAATAAGTAACAGATTAACGAAATTAGAGAGTAAAAACTGTTGACACATAGTAGTTTGTATGATGAGTTTTTGCGATTTTTTTTTTGTGACACTCTCCACCACAAGCAAGTTCATTGAAATGAATGGTGGATCCTGTCTGTTTTCTTTATTCAAGTTCAAATGATTGTGCCAGGGCTTTGACATTGCATCCATTTCAATACCAAAAAAACACATTGTCAAACAAACAAATGAAAGAAACTACACTGCTTAAATGTATACCTTTTATTTAGATGTTTGTATACTACGTATTCGGGCATTCCACAAGTGGAATAGATTTGACTGACAGATATACAGTATGCGTTGAATTAGGGACGGTAAAAGTGATTAGTTTAAATGCTTCGTGGTCTCTTTTTAAATGCTAGCCTATATTTTTTTTGAGCTCAAGCTTTCTGCGACACTATCGACCATGACGACGATTTCCCCTGAGATCTTAGCTTGAAGCTGTTTGCATTTCTTGTTTTGCATTTGTGATTCTTGTTTTCCCTTTGTGTGATGCTGAGCCCATTTGATGCCACAACTTTGAGTTGAGTGGACATTTAAACACAATATTTCACTTTGTTGTACTGCAACTATAATAATAATAATAATAATAATAATATACAATAATAATAATAATAATAATAATAATAATAATAATAATAATAATAAAAGCAAAAAAAAGACCAAAGAGAGTTGAAGAGTTTATCACATAGGTTTAATAAACATTTGTTTGATTATAACTTTAGACATTTACTATGAAAAGAGAGTTGCTATTATGTTTATATTTTAGTTGTTAAGTGTTAGACGGAAGACATATTTGAACTTGCATTTAATCTTCTGGAAAAAGCTAGATATCATTTATAATATAAGAAGTCACTAATTACATATCTACCTTATATCTACTTCGGTTAATTTACAGATTGCGTATAAGGTCATATCTGAATTCATAATAAAATTTTTATCTGTGTCACTATTAATTAGCTGCATGGTACCATACCTAAGGTAGAAGTTTTATAGAAAGTTTAACATGTCCTCACTGTAACGTAAATCAACATGTACAATTTCACGTAGAAAGCTCAAACCCAATAATGTACATGCTAATTTATGTTACAGTGAGGACATTCAGAGAGATAGGCATGCTTAATTAGATATATTTATTCAAACATTCAACAGCATCTTCCTTGTTGTACATTTTCCACTGGTCAGGGATTTTGCCCAATTCCTGAAATGTTTTCTTATAATATTTTTCCAAATCTGTCTGGAATTTGCACACAAACCACTTCCAGTATGGAAGATCAGAGCAATCAGGGGTGATGCTCCAAGTTGCATATTCTTCCCCTGCCTTTCTGTATTCTTTCCAAAGATATTTCTGATTAGAAATCCAAAATGATCCATCACTTGCAACTGATGATGTGCAAAATGAAAGACTAAGGTTTTCTGTTCCTTTGTAATACCATCCATTAATTCCACAGTTTCGATGGAAGGGAACACTGTGATCTCCAACATGATTCTCTATTGTGTTGGTACAGATGGCTTTACAAAATGGACACTGAACCCAGCAACACTGACAGAATTGTTCTATCAGAATCTCATCTGGTCTCTTCCTGAACTTCTCCATTTTAAGATCAGTTGTGCAGTTTAGCTTCTTCATCAGATCTTCTGTAATGATTGACATTTCTTTTTTTACTACTTCTTTAAGCAGATGAAAATCACTTATGTCTTTACAGTTATTTCCACTGAGATGCTCTGTATTGTATTCAAGCTCATCTTTGAGACCACTGGAGAATTTATGCAGCCATTTATTTGCATCTCCATTGTTCTTTGTCACTTCTTCAGTTGCAGTTTCTGCTGCAGTGATTACACACTGCTGTTTGTGTTGAACAATTGCTTTAATTCGAGTGAGAGCTTCTATGTTTTCTTTTGTCATAAAATCCCTTACAACATCTTTAATAAAGCTCTTAAAGTATGCCTTAGGAGTCAAGATGTAGCTCATAAACTTGTCAAAATTCCCCTCTTCCGCAAGTGATCTGAGAATGTGTTTTTCAAGTTTTGACCTGTTTCCATTAAATTCTGGGCAGTTTGATTTCATTAGATTGGCCAGATCATTGGCAATCCTGTTGTACACACTCTGTAGGATAGACTCTCCAAGCTGACTGCAGATTAGCCCTCCAAATACTGCTGTAGATGTGGCACCTTGGCAGGATTTCTGAAAAACACGGTAGTATTCTGGTTTCATTCTCTCTAGATAGACTAATGGATCAAAGCTCTCTTGAAATTTCTTGTGTAGCTCTTCAAACTGCGTTTTTGCAAGAGTGCACACATGCAGACAGAGATCTACTGAAAACTTTTTGTTCAATTCATAGTTTGGAGACTGGTGTTGCGCTATAGCATTTTGTACCAGTCGAACAATCGCTTGAATGTAGGCAGGATTGTAGCCGCTCTTTTCAACTGGTTTTGATTTAATCAGGTCTTGCGTTTGCTCAATGACAGAAATGATCAGTTGCCTTATTGATTCTTGGTTCTCAGGTGGTAAAGCAGTGAAAAACACTGTAAGACTCTGTATTGGGTTGGTTTTCTTTGTATACTTTGCATAATCATTTCGCATGCTTATTTGCATATATTTTTCAGATTTCCTCTTATGCAAAAGATTTCCTTCAAAGAATTCAGACAGTATTCGTTTCATGTCTCCTGCTATATTAATTTGTTTTCGGGTCATATTTGCAGTCAGGTCAGAGACCCATGTTTTCCACAATGAATTAAAGTTTTCCTCCAGCTGCATTTCATCACTTGCTTTGCTCTTCATATTCAAGGCAAAATCTTTGCTCTTTTTGAAAAGCTTTGCCTCATACTGAGATTTTTGGTCTTCCAGATATTTGCAAGTTTTCTTTTGATAAATGATTTCACGCAGCTCTCTCACTGTTTGTGTCACAAGTTCCTCATGCAGATTTTGAACCTTTTTTACAAATGTTTCTCTCCATTGCTGAGTAATGTCTCTTCTTTCTTCATGTTCATCAAAGTAACATTGCACTGATTCTGTCACACTTTTAAATGTGTCTTCCATTGCTTCTACAATGTCATTATACTCAGTTTTGCAGTCTTGTTTGTTGCTGATGCTGGTGTGTAGTTTGTCTTGAATTATGAGTATGGCATTCCTAAGAGTCCAGGTCCAAGTCCCATATTTCTCCTCCAGTTTTCTGTATTCTGCAATCTCCAATGTGTTTCTGAAACTAAAGACAAAGTTTTCACACAAAAGCGCTTCCCAGAGATCTGTAATCCGTGATTTAAATTGTGTCAGTGTTAAATTATGATCATTTGAGGCACTGCTCAGTATTGTCTTCTTGAGCTCTTGAACATTTTCTGTGTATAATGGGTTTTGAGGAGCCATGGGAGGGCTTCCCTCCCACAGCTGTGCAAAGTATCTTACATCTTTTTTTATGTCGAATGCAATTACATCACTAAAGTGTTCTGCTTTACAGAATTCTTCCTGGGCAGCCAGGCTGGTCATTTTATCCAGATTTTCTTGCAATTTTCTCCGTCCTTCCATGTTTTTCTGACCTGCTGTAACATCTGGAACATTCTGATGGACAAACATACAACTGGGATTCAGTCTGACCTTCTTCATCCTTAAGAAGGCCTGAACAACAATCTGAAGAATGTCCTGCATTTCAGCAGGGTTCTCTCCAAAGATGTTGATCAAGGTCAGGTTTCCAAGACCAACAACAAATGTGGCCAGTTCATTGTCATGATGTTGAGTGGACGTATCTGCGAGCTCAAGTGCTCGAAGTCCTTCAGCATCAACAACTAGAATGGAGTCAAACTTCAGCTCTTCTTTCATCTCCTCTGACACTCTGACTAGCTGCATGAAGGCTCCTCTGGTGCACCTTCCAGCACTGACAGCAAACTGGAGTCCAAACATGGCATTGAGCATGGTAGATTTCCCAGAGCTCTGAATCCCCAGAACTGACAGCACAAACACTCTTTGGTCTCCCAGTATCTTCACAAGTTCATCTAGAACTGCTGAAACCCAGATCAGAGGAACATGTGCAGCATCTCCATCCATCAGCTCCAGAGGGTATCCCAAGAGCACAAGTTTAGCTGCAAGAGCAGGAAATGAAGAAATGCAAGATGTTTGTTTAATTTCATTTTTTTTTTTTTTTACAGACTGACTTGACTCATATATCTGACCCATCTCCCTCAGAATATGTTCTAAACCAAATGATGCATCCATTAGCAGCTCTGACAGTTCCTCCAGCATTTCTTTAGTTGCCAGTTGTTCAGATTTCCCATGAGACTTCTTTAATGCTGAAATTTTTGACCATGTTTTATCATAATCCTGACGCAAAGTGGAAAGTCGTTCTGAAGTGAACTTGTTCAGGAGGATTTCAACCCATTTCAGGAGATACAGTCTCTCATTGGAATCGTGTGAATTCATACCATTGATAAAGAAATTCAAGGCTTTGCTTAGGCCATGTTTTTGCTGTTGTTCCCGGATTTCATTCATTTCCATCTTCTTTTCACTTGTGTACTTTTCAATGTTGTTTCCATAAGGTCGGTGTAGATCTTTGTTCCTCTGACACCAATCATGCCACAGTTTTCCCTGACATGGTAGGCTTGTTTTTTTATCTAAGGACTGGTCGTTAGTCTTCATTAGGTTGATTATATTTTGGGCAGCTTCCTTTCCCTTTTTACAGAACCCGTAATCTTCATCAACTCTTACCTCTGTGGCTTTGGCCAGATCCTCTAGTTTAAAGGTGGTAGGCTGTGTTGACAGACAGTGTTGGATTGTCAGTTTAAGCTCTTCACATACATCATGCTGGTTTCTGTCCTTTATTCCAACACTGTATTTCCCCTCCCCCATCTTTGTTATAGAAGAATCATCATCTGTCAGAATACAAATCAGAGGCTTTGGGGATTTAAAGAGTCGCTTTATCATACCCTTGTAGTAGTTTTTCTGACCAAAATCAGGTAAAAAGGCAACATTCAGAGAAGACATTTTTGCTAGAATATCATGCTGGCTCACATGAGATCCAGCCTCGCCATGAAGATTACAGAAGGCAACACAGTCAGCAAAATTATCAGTGCTTTTTCCAGATGGACAGTACCAAGCGATCTCCACCACTCCATCCATGAGTAGTTGGCTTTTCCTGCTGCCTGGACAATCCCGGTGAAAGAATGTGTGATGTTTCTCATTGATCAAACTGTTAATCAGCTGAGACTTAGATGATGAAATAGAACCAAACCTGAAGAAAGCCACCATTGGAGTTTCTGTCTGAACAATCATCTGTTCCTCACTAATGGAATTCTTTGTCCTCCAACTCTTTTTGATTTTGCGAAAGGTCCACAGATGAAATTCAAGCTCTCTTGTAATTGGATTGGGCACCAGCAGAGGAATAGCATACTGACACTGAGCCAGTTTAGTCACTATTAACTGCTTTAGAAAATGATCAGAGCAGTGGAACACTGCCATCTGGACATCCATGGGGTGGACCTCATTTTTTTGCTCTTCCTTATTATGATGTAGGTTTTTGGTTTCTTTTTTAATGCAGTATCTTGCATTGTAATTCATCATTAGTAATTGCTTTATGAAGGTCTGTACCGAATTAGTCTCAGGATTGTCAAAGTTTAGTGAATAGTTGGTTATTTCAAGACAGTCAGTAGTTGTCAGATGTTTTTGCTGCCAATCCCCAAGATTAAGTCTAATCATAAGATCTTCAATTTCTTTTTTCACTGTGATTATTTTTTCCCCCTGTAAAAAAAGATGGCATTAATTAATCATGTAATGATATAAAAAGAAGGCATATATTGACACAAACACATCATAGGTCCAATTTAATATTATGTACTATAGAAAATAAAATTACATTTATTTAAATTAAATAACCCCAATGGGTACTCCAGTTTCCTACTACAGTACAAACACATACATGTTTGGTGTTTCCAAATTGCCCAAAATTTGTACATGAGTTTGTGAGCATCTGTGCTTGTGTGCCACATGCCCCAAGTCCCCTAGCAAAGACTCATGGCTTCCTGCAACCCTGTACAGCATAAGCGCTATAGAAAATGAGTGAGTGATTAACAGTGTTTTTTGTTTGTTTGTTTGTTTTTCCATTTTTCAGCAAATTCTGTGTAACTGGATGAATCCATTTTTGAGAAAAAAGCTTTTATTACAAACAGATGGAGAATTTGTAAATAGTCAAAAGAATGTTAAAATGCACAAATAGTGCTCAAAATAGAAAAAGATCATATTCCACATTGAAAAGGTTTGGCTTTGGTGAATTGTTTATCAACTGGATCAAAATTCTTAAATAAATAAACAAATAAATAAATAATCAGGAAAGATCATTAAATTAGAAGGTGTTTCAAAACTTTTAACTGGTAGTGTATATATAAATGAAGCATCCCAACCCATCAAAAATACATGGTTAGATGCTGAACAGGCAATTTGTAAAAAAAAAAAGAAAATCATATTTCATAATTAATTAGACCCTTCTGTAGCCAAACAATCAAAAAACACCCATTTTAACACAAAAACACAACTTGCACAAGCTTGCTACACAACCACATCAAACTACAAAACCCAATGTATGATCCTGTTTGTGACGCCAAAATGTAAGCGGGGCTGCGCGGGTGTTGGGGGGGGGGATTTGCAATGAAGTTAAAAGCCCGTCTGCATGAGGGCTTTACTCCAAGCCTGTTTTCCGTGCTGTTACATGGAGGCACTGTGGCTTGGCGTCTTGTGGATCAGGCGCCAAGCCACAGTGCCTCTGATGTGTCCTCCCCCTGTCTTCACCCTCTAGTCCCCGGCGTGGATTCCCGCGGATCGGCCGATACTTCCGGAGAACTGGAGCTGCTTCTGGTGTGCTATGTCCGCTGTGTAGAGTCTCTCTCTTACCCGGCGTTGCTCCTCCACCTAAGATGGCTTTAATCAACGCTCATTCAGCAGTAAACAAGACATTTTTGTTGAACAACTTTTTCTCCACGCAAAATCTGGATTTTATGTTCATTACCGAATCATGGATTAAGCCGGACGATTTAATTCCTCTCTCTGAACTGGTTCCGGTTGACTGTACATTTTTTAACTGCCCCCGACAAAATAGACGTGGGGGTGGACTAGTGACTGTAATGAAAAACTCTCAACTTATCCACCTTGACTGGAATGGCCCTATTTGCCTTGGGCTGATTTACCATGCACGCGCATTAACTCTGGGTAACCAGTAAGAGGTTGATTAAACTTACTCTTCTCAGGGGTTTTGGAACCGACATACTCATGGTATGCGGGTTTGGAGTAAATCAACCCTGAGGTTAAGTTTTACCAAATGGTAAGTTAACCCAGCTTTTTGGAATACCCCCTTGCTCTTGGTCTATCAGGCCTAGTAAACAGTACCAGAAGAACTCCATTAACTTTCACTCTCTGAACTGCTTGTATGTATGTATGTTAGTGTGCGTGTGTCTGTGTTTAAGTAGCGTAGTCTCATGTATCTAGATTAGATTATATTTTGTTTGTTTTTTACAAATATAGATTTTTCCCATTTTTACTAAATAACAAACTAGTTTTTATGCTTTAATACTACTAAACTTTACCCGTTTTTTTTGCGCTTTTTGAGAGAACGCACCTATCATCTGATCAACAACAAGTGAATCCATCAGCAAATAATCACAACTCCAGCACAAAGGTATGTTATTATGTCTACCTTTCAGCTCGCTCAGTGTGTGGAGTGCAGGATGTTTAGACATTCTTCCTCTGTCGTTAGTGATAATTTTATTTGTGATAGGTGTGTGTTAGTTAGCACCCTGACAGAGAAGATATTAGTATTAGAGGAGTGCATCCAGACTTTAGAGAGGGTTAGAGAGCGCGAGAGCAGCGTTAWTCCYRTAGYRGAAAGTCTGGGTGCCACAGGWGGARATAAKCAKCCCCCGACTCCGGCAGTAGAGCCCTCACAGCGGGGCGAGTGGGTGACGACTCAGCGGCATACTCGTTCAGCCAAAGCTAACGCTAAGGCTAGCCCACAGGAGCACACCTCTTCTGTGCTTCACGTGTCCAACAGAGAAACCTGAAAGAGCTCTGGTTATAGGAGACTCTATACTGAGACATGTGAAATTAGCTAGGCCTTTAGGGGCGCCAGCGGCAGTGGTTAGGTGTATTCCGGGAGCCAGAGCACCCGACATAGCAGTTAATCTTAGGGCTCTAGGTCAGCATAGGTTCTCTAAGATAGTGGTACATGTTGGAGCTAACGATATACGCTGGATGTCCAGGAGTTGCTCCGAAAACAATGTGGGCTTCATAGACAATTGGAAGACCTTTGCGGGCAAAACTGGCTTGTTAGGGCGGGACAGTGTCCATCCCACTCGGGAAGGTGCTGCTCTCATTTCTTGTAGTATAGCACATAGTCTCAGAAGAGGCCTAGTTAATCAGTGACAATCCAGAGCCCAGGCCAGGAGCAGACAGACAGGCTAAACCAACCATCTGCTAGCTGCATAAAGACGTCACTCAGGGTTCATCATATTGAGACTGTGTCTGTTCCCCGAGCTAAACATAAACATAAATTTAGAAAGACTCAGAAAGTCTGTTTTAGTAATTTAATTAACGTAAGCTCAGATCACACTGAACCTCTGATCTGAAGCTAGGACTGTTAAATATTAGATCTCTCGCATCTAAAGCAGTTATTGTTAATAAAATTATCACAGATCAGAAGTTTGATATATTATGTTTAACAGAAACCTGGATTAAACAGGACGAGTATGTAGCTCTAAATGAAGCTAGTCCTCCTGGATACAGCTACATACACCAGCCTCGTCTAACTGGTAGAGGAGGAGGAGTCGCAGTTATTTATAACGATAATATGTCTATTTTTATAACGATAATATGACAGTTTTAGATTTAATGCATTTGAAGTTCTCTATAGTAACATGAAGTCAGCTCAGTCGATCCCGCTAATCATCATTTACAGACCCCCAGGGCCGTACTCGGAGTTTCTCTGTGAATTTGTAGATTTTCTCTCAAACCTTGTTGTTTCTGTAGACAAAGCGTTAATTGCTGGAGACTTTAATATTCATTTTGAGAATCCAGAAGACTCTCTGAGAACAGCATTCTTGTCCATACTGGACTCAGTAGGAGTAAATCAGTGTGTAGTAGGACCCACTCATAAAGCAGGTCACACTTTAGATTTAATATAATCCTTCGGAAATATAACCACAATTCCACAGTCTGAAGTTATCTCGGATCACTACCTTATCTCGATTAAAGCTTGTCATAGTAATAATGTATGCACAGCACCGCGCTTCCACCTTAAACATACATTTACATCAAATACCGCACAGAGCTTTATCAATAATCTTCCAGA